>CM055273.1:14370218-14472693 GCA_029237695.1 Conchocele bisecta
AAAAATGGGCGTCGCCCGAGGGGTCAAATAGGGGTAAATTTTATTTTTAACCGAAGTATAGTCATATAATATATCAAATCTAAGGTATTGACGAGACGATCACTCTGGAGAATTTTTTGTCTAAATCAGATGATTACGTCATCCAAGATGGCCACTGATAGTTCAAAAGGTCATTCTTTTACTAAAGATTTCAAACGTCTTTTCTTGTGAACTGCTTGGCCGATATTGGCCAAACTTAACTGTAATGGTCTGTGGGTGAAGCCTGTTCATTTTTGTTAAAATGGAGGTCATCACCAAATCCAAGATGGCCGCCTTTGAGAAGTAGGTCAAATTGTCAAAAATCTTCTTCTCACAAACCTCCAGGAGATATCGACGAAACTTGGTAAGAATGATTGATAGTTACCGCTGTTTCAGATTTGTTCATATGGTGGCCCCTGGGTCAAAAATGGGTGTGGCCCGAGGGGTCAAATGGGGGTCAAATTTTATTTTTAACAGAATATGGCCATATAGTATATCGGATCGAATATATATAGTATATCGGATCGAATGTATCGACGAGACGATCACTCTACAGCATGTTTTGTCTAAATCAGATTATTTTGTCATCCAAGATGGCCACCGAAAGGTAAAAAAGTTGTTCTTTTACTAAAGATTTCAAACGTATTCTTCTTGTGAACTGCTTGGCCGATATTGGCCAAACTTAACTGTAATGGTTTGTGGGTGAAGCCTGTCCATTTTTTGTTAAAAATGGAGTCATCACCAAACTCCAAGATGTCCGCCGTTGAAAAGTAGGTCAAATTGTCAAAAAATCTTCTTCTCACAAACCTCCAGGCCGATTTTGACGAAACTTGGTGTGAATGATTGATAGTTAACGCTGTTTCAGATTTGTTCATATGGTGGCCTCTGGGTCAAAAATGGGCGTGGCCCGAGGGGTTAACTAGGGGTCAAATTATATTTTTGCCCGAATATGGTCATATAATATATCAAATCGAAGGTATCGACTAGTCGATCACTTTGGAGCATTTTTTGTCTAAATCAGATGATTTTGTCATCCAAGATGGCCACCGAAAGGTAAAAAAGTTGTTCTTTTACTAAAGATTTCAAACGTATTCTTCTTGTGAACTGCTTGGCCGATATTGGCCAAACTTAACTGTAATGGTCTGTGGGTGAAGCCTGTCCATTTTTGTTAAAATGGAGGTCATCACCAAATCCATGATGTCCGCCGTTGAAAAGTAGGTCAAATTGTCAAAAAAATCTTCTTCTCACAAACCTCCAGGCTGATTTCGACGAAACTTGGTGTGAATGATTGATATTTAACGCTGTTTCAGATTTGTTCATATGGTGGCACCTGGGTCAAAAATGGGCGTGGCCCGAGGGGTCAACTAGGGGTCAAATTATATTTTTGACCGAATATGGTCATATAATATATCCAATCCAAGGTATCGACGAGACGATCACTCTGGAGCATGTTTTGCAAAAATCAGATGATTACGTCATCCAAGATGGCCACCGACAGGTCAAAAGGTTGTTCTTTTACTAAAGATTTCAAAGGACTTCTTCTTGTGAACTGCTTGGCCGATATTGACGAAACTTAACTGAAATGGTTTATTGGTGGAGCCTGTTCATTTTTGTCAAAATGGAGGTCATCACCAAATCCAAGATGTCCGCCGTTGAAAAGTAGGTCAAATTGTCAAAAAATCTTCTCACAAACCGCCAGGCCGATTTCGACGAAACTTTGTATGAATGATCGATAGTTAACGCTGATTCAGATTTGTTCATATGGTGGCCTCTGGGTCAAAAATGGTCATGGCCCGAGGGGTCAAATAGGGGTCAAATTTTATTTTTGCCCGAATATGGTCATTTTATATATCAAATCGAAGGTATAGCAGTAAATCACATGCACATTCGCAATATATGTTAGATCAGAAGGTACCAACACATTCTGTGGAACATTTGAAGTTGTAAGTGAAGAGTCTTTGTGAAATCAAGATGACCACTATGGAGGCTTTTAGGTGAGCGATACAGGCCCATTTGGGCCTCTTGTTTATTTTACCCCCAGGTCGCGGATTATCTCGCCTTGTTTATTATCAAAACGATATGTGGGGCATCCGTATTCTATGAACACATTTTCTATTTCTTGATGAAAACATAGTTTTTAACAGGGCATGATAGAAACTGTTCTCATGTACTTCCAATATTAGTTTTTGCTAATGAATAAGATAAATATGAAAACATATCCGACAACAACTTTCGGTTCCCTCTTCGATCTGTGCCTGCATGCCTGCCCTTTAGGGCATTTGTATACTACTCAAACAGTCTATATTCTAACTCAAATTTCACACATTCCACTGATAAGTTTACAATTCTATTTTGGTGTCGTTTAGTTTTATTTCTGTTTAGTTTTATTTCCGATTGTGTGTTAGTATCTTCTGTACATAATTAGATTTTCCGTCATTGACCCTTATCATGTGTGGCTCTTTGCATGTAGCTGTGACTGGAGAAATGGAGCTATTGGGATTTGTAGATCCTCGAGTCTGATAATGATCTGTACCTTTTTAGAAGCAATGACAGCATGATGGATGTTTCATTGATAGAATGGCAAGCAGTGCAGCTCATGATCAGACTGGATGCACAGGCTGATCTGGATCTACACTGGTCACAAAACCCATGAGCCCAATTTCTCCAGTCACAGCCACATGTGCAGGCATAGACACACATGTTCACTTACTTTCACCCCTAAATATCTGACATGGACTGTTCAATTCTAATTGTTATGTAGCCCTCCCATGCGCTTTCAAGCCCAATGTCAAGGCCAAATGAAAAATATTTGGTGGTCAGACCAGGCGGCGGCCGGGCTACGAGTCTACTGATCTGGATATACACCTTTTGCAAACAGTGCCATTATATGGTTTGTTTTGTATTATGGCCTTTTGCCCATCTCCAATCCAGGCTTCTTTATTGCCATATTCTAGATTATCCAATGAAAGTAATGGTTTAATCTGCCATTTGATCTTTCTGGTATTTTAGATGTATTTTAGACCAACCTGTGAAACTCTAGTAGCTGACATGTAGTCTGTGAAATTCTTGGCTCCTCCGTGTTTAGATAGGGATTAGATGTTTCACATCTCTCTTGGAAATGTTCACTTTTAGTGCCGTACTACCCTGTGAGGAATTAATATTTGTGTGAAATATTAAAAATGGAATACGTGTCATGCATTTTAAAAAACAAATATTACTTAGAATTGGATTTTTTAAAAAAAATTGTACTCGCTCGCCACAATTTTTAATAAATTCTGTCTTATTGGTTTGTATATGATGAACAATTTATAATTTTTGGAAGTTAAAAATCGAACAATTTGTAACAAATAATATACATGAGGTTTATAAAAAAAAATGTATCTTACAATTAAATGGTATTGACTTTTATCCGTTAACTATCAATAGATACATGAAGCAAATAATAAATACATTAAATAGTAAATACATTAAATAATAAATACATTAAATAGTAAATACATTAAATAGTAAATACATTAAATAATAAATACATTAAATAGTAAATACATTAAATAGTAAATACATTAAATAATAAATACATTAAATAGTAAATACATTAAATAATAAATACATTAAATAATAAATACATTAAATAGTAAATGCTATTTTCAGAAAATCTTCAGTAATGCATAATTATTAGTTATAAAAAACCAGATACATGAACATGTATTATGCAGTGTATATCAATTAGTGGCATATTGGTTTATGGAATTTCACTGCAATTATGCTTGCTTGTATAACAGTCATTTTTTTAAAACTTACTAAGTGGCTTCAACAGAACATAATGCAAGTATTATAACGTAGGCATGGAGACGATGCTATTTAACCTTTACAACGCTATCTTATTTTTTTGTAGTCTGCTGTTTATTTTCTATTTTCCATTTGTATTATCTGAAACATGATTTGACAGCACTTCAGAATAATTTACAACAAGCTTTGACAGTACTTCAGAATCATTTCCATTGGAAATGATTCTGAAGTGCTGTCAACCCATGTTTTTATTGAGAAATAAGGCAAGATATAAAAGCAACATCAGACGACAATTGTTTTGAGTAGCTGTCTAACTCTAAGGGTTAATTCAACTCTTTCACCACTAAGTAACTGGAATGGAATAAATGTATATTATTTTTAATTTTCCGACCATGCTATTAATCAGAAACGGGAGATTTTTTAAAAAGACAATATCCACAAACAGTGCAATGCAGACCCTGATGAGACCCCTCGTTACAAGCCGCCTCATCAGGATCTACTCTGTTTGCAGACATTGGGATACAGGCCTTATAATCTTCACTTTCATAGTAAAGGCATGGAGGTACATAATAGAAAGTGAAATTTAATTTGCATTTAGTGAGATGGAAAATTGCATTGTGGGTGTGCACTGTAATTGTTTTGTCAGTTTTCTCCCCGCCCCTTGATTGCAGGTCTGCTGATTGGTTCATTTCTGATAAACTACTCTTTTCCCCTATAACGATAGTGGATGGGGAATTTAGTGCTACCCTTGTCCGTCCGTCCGTCTTTTCCCGTCCTGTCCGTCACAAGGTTAAAAGTTTTGTTTGTACATCATTATATATAATGGTGTGAAAGTATGGTGGCAGTAGACCTAATACTATTGTAGATACAAGCTGAAACAAAAACTTTATCCAACGGAAAATATCTTTCGGTGAAGGTCACATGGAGGTCATTTGATTCACAGTGGTTTGCGGTGCACATCACTGGCCCATGATAGTATGCCAGTATGGTGGCTGTAGACCTAATACTATTGAAGATACTAGCTCAAACAAAAACACAAACCTTGTGACGGACGGACGGGACAGACAAGGGTAGCACTAAATTCCCCTCCACATAATTATATAAACATTTCCATACACCTAAAGTGTGTTCCTAATGTCGCCTAATAATGGAATTTCAATGGCATTAGGTTAAATTCTTGTCTGATTCCATGTATCTACAGTGGTGCTTATCTCGATGGGGTTGCTCTTCTATGTCACAGTGTTATGATAACAACCCTCTATACAGACATCTGAGTCTCTTCGAACTTCAGAACGTTGTCGGCAACTGTTGTCTTGTATTGCCTTTCTTGAATTTGTACTTGTGCAGATATTTGTATACCGGTAGTTAAAAAATGTGAGAAAATTATGTTTTGGTATTTTCAAACAAATGAGCTAAACAAGTTATGCATATTACCGTATTATACAATGAAAATTTAGTTTTTTGGAAATTGCTCTTTTGTATTACCTTACTTGAATTCACATTTGTATTTGTGCAGATATTTGTATACATTAAAAAATAATAATGGCTTGAAATACTACATGTACGTGCTCCATGAATTAAACATTGAAGCTGCAGTGAACCCTTTCAACTTTAAATAACTGGAATGAACTCTGACATCTTAATTTTACGACCAATGCAATCGTCACACAATGATTTTCAGACCAGCTCATTTATAAAAGGGGGTGTTTTTTTTCTCTAAAAAATATGAAAATATGAAAATTACTTGCAAACAGTGCAGATCCTGATGAGCCGGCTCATCCAGATCTACACTGTTTGCATGTACCATTCATTATAGAAGTCTATAGTGTTGATAGGGTTAACGGTTTCTATACCAGTGTATTACAAGTTTTATGCCCCTGGTCTCTGTAGAGCCGGGAAACATATAGTGTTTTCACTGTGTGTCCATGTAGAGCCGGGAAACATATAGTGTTTTCACTGTGTGTCCATGTAGAGCCGGGAAACATATAGTGTTTTCACTGTGTGTCCATGAAATTTTTCACTGTGTGTCCATGTAGAGCCGGGAGGCATATAGTGTTTTCACCGTGTGTCCATGTTTGTCCATCCGTGGATCTGGTTAAGAAGTTTGCCAGAGTTTCTGCAATCTGCCACTGGGAACATTTGTGTGCCGACAGCCTACATGTTCCTGTTAATACGCTGTGTTATTACACTGCAAAAGCGAATTTTATGCAATAAATTTAATACACGGATTGAATGAACAAAGTAACAATATTGTTTTGTAATTCCTCTGTTTTGTATAGAATCATATGAATGTGATCTCAGACACAATATGTCAGTGGCAGTCAACTCGTGTCTACAAAACCCAGGAGGAATACATGGTGGCATTTCTGACGTTGGCAATTTTATTGCCGTTTACACAAATACGAAGATATTTTTTCTGTCTACTGGGTATATCTTAAGTCAATCACGTTTATCTTCATATGCCATCATGCCATCATAAGTCTTTGGTTTTAGACTGGAAAATCTCCGGTATTTACAGATCTGCAGTTGGTGTCAGTCAACAGATGCTACGAATTAACATTGTCTAAATCTGACTCATATTAACCTTTTTCATGATGAAGATAATCAATTGTTCTGACTGAAAATGTTTAATAGTTTGTTTTTTTATGCACAGAAGTTGAGACAGTTCAACTTAGTGGTAACAACATATACTTTCATTGAGGAATAAAGAAAGTAGATTTTTTTTCCCGCAAATATACCTGTGAATGAGTATCTGGCATGATATGGGTTAACCCTTAGACCGCTATCTTAATTGTTTTGTCGGCTGCTGTTTATTTTCTATTTTCCATTGTTATCATCAAAAACATGCTTTGACAGGCCACTTTAGAATAATTTACAAGATGCTTTAACAGCACTTCGAAAATGATTCTGAAGAATGGAAATGATTCTGAAGAGTTGTCAAAACATGTTTTTATTGAGAAATAAGGCAACATATAAAAGCAACAGCAGACGACAATTGTTGTGAGTAGCGGTCTACTAAGTAGCGGTCTAAGGATTAATTATTATTACTTTATAGGGTCGTCCATGGGACTATTGGTAGCCAAACCAGTGCCAGTATCAGCGATGTTACTTGCCATGCAGAAAAAAGACCAGACACATTCATTGGATTCTTGATTTAACAATGCCGTAATCAGGCAATCTCCATGATTTTGATGTTGATGTAACAGGAAAATAATAGAACATCATCCTTCGTGATAAACATATATCATTGGCTTGGAGGGGGTGTGAAGCAACCTGATGGTATGTCTCACCTGATAGACATGCTGCATCAAGCATCATAGGCATGCTGCGATAAAGATAGAGCTTCATATCATAATTTGCCTCCTCAGGAGAAATAGATGTACGGTATCTTGGTCTGGCTTTATGGAAAGTGTCTCTGCGTTGTGTCTGCAAATCTGGAAGCGTCGTGGTCTAATTTGATATATTTCTATATTTCTATATCCCCAGTCTCAGTAGATCCGGGGAGGCATATTGTGTTTGGACTGTGTGTGTGTGTCCATGGTCGGTCTAGAAGTTTGCCAGAGTTTCTCCAATCTGTCACTGGGGTCACTTGCCACTTTCCCATTATAAATCAATAGGAGCTTCCTATAGTTTAAGGGACATGGGCAGTTTGAAGTGGGAAAATGTCCCCCCCCCCCCCCCCCCGGGTTTGCTCTAGATACAACACAGCAGTAGGATCAGGAGTATGCTCAGTGGCAAACAAGATAGTGCTCTATACTGGTAGAGAGTAGAAAGTTGTGCATGTTTCTAGGATACAGCGATAGTAATAGGTTATTGCTTCCATATGTCTATGTGCACTCCTTGACTGCTGGAACATATGAGAGACATTCCTTGCAGGCAAGGTTGCCCGGGTAGTGCAGTTGGTAACCAGCACACTTCTCACCATGTGGCCCAAGTTTGATTTGGACAAATGGGTTTCCTTGGTTTCCTTCCACATCAAGGACATATTACTGAAATTTACCAATGACTGTATTCCACAGTTCGAATTTGTGATACATTTTTGTCGCCCCCACAATAGTGGAAAGTGATACATAGCAGTCAAAATTCAGGCATCGTAGGTGACGTCGTAGTCGGCGTCAACAATTGTAGACGTACATCTGAATGTTGAATATCTCATCGAATAATTACCAAGCTTCATCAATAGCTTCCTCGCATTATTGGCTATCCACCCAATGTTATTCAGGTGACCTTGACCTTCATGCCCTTGATCTTCGTGGGTGAGACACAGCCAGTGATTGCCTTGTTTTTGTGTTGTGTAGCAAAGTATATTTGCTCTAAAGGTGGTGTGTTATTTTGGATGTTTAGTATAATACTTGAATTTATCATTGTGCAAATTTGAAAGTTTCAAACACCTGATAATAGTAATGTAAGTTTGTAATATTTGATCATAAGTAACCAATTACGTGATAGAGAGTACTTTGGGTAATTTCACAGCTTTATGACAAGTGCAGGCAGTGCTAATTCTTAACCCATTTTATACCGGTGTGTTAGTGTCCCGTCTTTAAATGACCTTACACTTGTTAACCCGGCCTAAAATTATCTTAGCTGTTGACAGGCCGTTAAACACCATTAAATAAATGACCTTGTTGTGGAACAAACATAAAAGCCCAATCAATCAATATATGACCTTGTTGTGGAACAAACATAAAAGCCCAATCAATCAATATATGACCTTGTTGTGGAACAAACATAAAAGCCCAATCAATCAATATACGACCTTGTTGTGGAACAAAACATAAAAAAGCCCAATCAATCAATATACGACCCTTGTTGTTGAACAAACATAAAAGCCCAATCAATCAATATACGACCTTGTTGTGGAACAAACATAAAAGCCCAATCAATCAATATACGACCTTGTTGTGGAACAAACATAAAAGCCCAATCAATCAATATACGACCTTGTTGTGGAACAAACATAATAAAAGCCCAATCAATCAATACGCCCTTGTTGTGGAATCAAACAAAAAGCCCAATCAATCAATATACGACCTTGTTGTGGAACAAACATAATAAAAGCCCAATCAATCAATATATGACCTTGTTGTGGAACAAACATAAAAGCCCAATCAATCAATATATGACCTTGTTGTGGAACAAACAATAAAGCCCAATCAATCAATATACGACCTGGTTGTGTGGAACAAACATAAAAGCATCATCATATTGTTGGGTGAACAAACATAGGCAATCAATCAATATATGACCTTGTTGTGGAACAAACATAAAAGCCCAATCAATCAATATATGAGAGCCACAACATTATATGACCTTGCTGTTGAGTAGATGTTAAACCTCAATCAATTAATAAATTTATCAATGATTTATCATGGTGAAGCCAAAAAATATTTAAAATGTACATCTAATTGATTTTACTAGGCAATGATGTTTGCATCGTTCTATCCTGCATTGACTTGATACGTGTATCTGGGGCACAGCGGATTCAACACCATTTCCGCTGACGTTTCTTTGATCGCATGGCGTCACATGGCGGTACCAAATAACATCAGTGTATTGATGCAACGTAAAGAAGTCTTTTCACCGAAAAAATTAATTTGCATAGGATAACACATTATCTGATAATAATATAATACAATGCTTGTGTCCTTTAACCCATTTCATGCTGAGGGTATGCCATTTTGATGGGAAAAATCATAAATATTTTCTTCAAATGTGCTTAGAAGTATCTGTTGCGACTACCATTTGAACCGTCTCGAGGAGTGGTCACAATAAATACTTTCATTGAGAAATAACAAAAATAAAAATAAAATATTTAAAAAAATTCATACCTGTAAAGGTATTGAAGGAACTGAGTAGGTTATCATATAGGGAGACACATAGTTTAGTAGGTTATCATATAGGGAGACACATAGTTTAGTAGGTTATCATATAGGGAGACACATAGTTTAGTAGGTTATCATATAGGGAGACACATAGTTTTTGTAGTTAATAGGAGACACATATTTAGTAGTTATCATATAGGAGACACATAGTTATAGGTTATCATATAGGAGACACATAGTAGTAATATCAGGTTACTAGACACATAGTAGTAGGTTATCATATAGGGAGACACATAGTTTTGTATATTCTGTAAATATGACATTTTCTGGCAAAATAAACATTCATTCACCATTACCCCACGTATTGATTGGCATTATTATACATTGTGTATCAGGCATAAATTTCCTTAAAATGTTAACAGACATTACTATTTATTCTCTGTATTATTTTTTTGGTGTGCAATGATCATTCTTTATAATTTGTCGGCCCCGTGCAGGCACCGGGGCGGGATCAACTGATCCTGAGAATAGTGCTGCAGTAGCCATTGCTTGTCGTAAAAGGCGACTAAACTGGCTTAACGATTGTGTTCATACTTTCCAGAACCCACTATACCGGATTTGGCCCTCATGTACATTTTTGGCTTTCTTGTATGTGAGAGTTGAGTCAGGCTATGCCCCATATATAAAAGTAAGATTAGCGCTAATCCTATTACTTTTAGGGGATGGGATAAATGATGCTGGTGTGGCGAGGGCCTGGCACCAGATCAGGTTGTTCTAATTTCAGGACTGAATATATATTTTGATTGTAAATATTGAGTTCTGAAGTTGGGATTTACCCCCCTCGGACAGGTGGATACGGGACTCGACCCTGTTGACCCGTCTGCGTGTAGACTCCCTGAGGCTTGTACCTCTATGTCAGAAAAGCGGACGTTAAACCCTATTCACTCACTCACTCACTTTATAATTTGTAGAAAGTTTTATTTTTTCAGGTGACGCATTTAATTAGTATAAATAATTAAAAAATAGCATGCCTCATTTGCATATGAAAATAGCCTGATACCACCGCGAGTCACTATCAGTAAAATAAATATTACTATATGATTATAAAGTATGATCATTGCACATCAAAGAATAAATACTAATGTCCGTTAACATTCTAAGGAAACACGGTTATCGCCCCTGATATCCGTGTGGAAATTTTCGTCTGATATAAAATGTATAATAATGTCAATCAATACCTGGGGTAATGGTGAATGAATGTTTACATTGCCAGAAAATGTCATATCTACAAAATATACAAAACTATCTATCTCCCTATATAATAACCTGGCATTTGTACCTAGTGAGTGGGCATGTACCTTTAAGTTTATCAGGCTCCACTTTGAAATGGTATGAATTCCTACAGGCTACATGTCACGGTGTTCTTGCCTTGCCTGATTAACTCATTGAAGTCTAAGGATACAATAATTTTTGTTGAAAAAAATCTGATTTGCTAGTTTATTTCTCAATAAAGGTATATGTTGTCACCACTCATTTGAACCGACTTGTATGAGTGGTGACAATGTATACATTCGAGAATAAATGAGGAAAATAGGGATTTTTTTTGTTTAGAAAATTTCATACTACTTTAACGGTATCCCGTCTGCAATGGGTTTATAAACTTATTTGATAAATATAATACCATGCTTGTATCTTTTGATATCATGTTTATCTGACTTGGATCTGGTAGGAATTATACTCAGAGCAAGTATGGGAATTCCTACAATTTCCTGACTTTACCTGATAAACTTGGACAACAGACACTAGCCCCGGCATTCTCTATATCTATAACACTGTCCGTATCTTGATGATCCAGGCCAGTGTTGAGAGATTCGATATTAGGCAAACTGTCAGTTTTCTGATCTTCATTAGATCTGCTGTCCGATGTAATCGCGAATCAGTGGGGTGTGGTCTTTGGCCTTTAAAGCCAGTTCTGCAGATACCCAACAGTGTGGATATTTGTGGCTACGACTGGAGAAATTTGATTTATGGGATTTGTGACCAGTGTAGCTCTGGATCAAATAGCACTTGCCTGATAACGATCTGTATTACTTATTAGAAGCATGACGGGTGTTTCATTGATGAAATGGCGATCAGTGTAGATTCTGATCAGACTGTGCAGATACACAGGCTGATCTGGATCTACATTGGTTGCAAAACCCATAAGCCCCATTTCTCCAGTGACAGCCGCATTGGACTTCAATACCTTGCGTTGTGAGTTCAATCCTCACCTTTGGCAAAAAAATACTTAAAATAGATGAGACGTGAAACGGAGGTCCCGTCTCTATGACCTTAGCTGTTGCCGGTACGTTAAACCCATTCACTGGCACTGTATGAGAGTTGCAGCTGAGCTCTTGGTAGGTCCACGTTTCTTGTGGCGCATCACCTGTGAGTCGGTGTTGTTTCGTATCAGTGTGGTTTGGTCTGTATTCCATTTCAGTAAGGGCAACATGTGGCAATCAGTGTAGACACTGCATCATGGCCAGCAACACACACTGTAGATTTCCACGGGAACATCTGGTGTTTGTTAATTGTTTCCATATTAACAGATATGTCTGCAGGCTAATCCAGCGACTGATACAGTATCATAGTATCATCATACTGGTGATATTAACATTCCGGTAATTATCATTGTTGGACATTCATAATAGTTTATTATAGTTTTAAATGCTGATCTGGGTCTACATTGGTTATTCTGCTTTTTTAGCCTATTACCTATTTATTAATGATACAAAATTTGCACTCAGAAAAATTATGGATACTTTTCTAATTTATGCACCGAAGTATATGTTGTTACCACTCATTTGAATCGTCTCATTGAGACGGTTCAAATGAGTGGTAACAACATATACTTTTGAGAAGAAATAAGAAAAATTTCAACAACAAAAATGATTCACTTTTCGTGCCTTGATACAGGGTTATGCCACAAGTAATGTATAGGTTAATTGGTTCCATATTGACAGATGTATGTACGTGGGGTAATCAGGCAGAATGATACGGTGTGGTGTTGGTGGTATTATCGTACCTGTATAATCTCTGGACAATTATTGACTTACAATCATTGAGAGTTAGGGGGAGATACTAGACAGCCGTGAAACTAGAGAATGGATTATCATCTTTCCACAGTTGTGTTTCCACAATAGTGTGACAATAGTGTTTCCACAATAGTGTTTCCACAGTTTTGGAACAAAGATGCGACATGTGTTAATTCAGATGGAGGATTATAGTTTTGTACATTAATCGTTCAATGTTGAATATTTTATACATGTAGAATACATCCATAGGCATGTATGTTACGTAACAAATCAAAATAATTACAAGGGCGTCTTCAGTGGGGGGTGGGGTGTCAGGGGGTTAGTACAACCCCCCCCCCCCCTTTTTGAGCCAACTTGATTTGTTAAAACTAAAAGTAGAAAATTATTTTTGTTCTTATCTCGATTTGTGACACTCTTGTATGTTAAATTTCATCATCGAATAATAGTTGAATGACTTTTTCTTTGGTTAAAGTTTTTGGTTAAGTTTTTTGGTTAAAGTTTTTGGTTGAGTTCTTTGGTTAAAGTTTTTGGTTAAGTTTTTTGGTTAAGTTTTTTGGTTAAGTTTTTGGTTTTTTGTTATACTATATCTCTGCAACTGCTTTGCCCATTACCTTGAAACTTCATATGTGTGTTTATCATCATCTATATTTTCATTCTACCCCCCTCCCGTGCGGCCCCTGTGCCCAATGCCAAGGTCAAATTACTTTGAAGTTTTTGGTTAATTTTTTTGGTTAAAGTTTTTGGTTAAGTTTTTTGGTTAAGTTTTTTGGTTAAAATTTTTCGTTATACTATATCTTTTTTTTTAGTGTCCATGCCTCGTCACAAGGCGCGACATGCAGGCCGCGGCCATCTAGTTTAATTTTGAAATCCCCCCCCCCCCCACCGAAAAGCTGGCAACACCCCTGAATTACTTTAGTCCATTCATGAAAATGGGGTGTTTTTGTTCTCAGAAATAAATTTGCAAAAAGTGTAGATTATGATAAGACGGCTCGTGACTCAACTGGATCTACACATTTTGCCAATACCACTATTGTACAGGCCTGTGGTGTTGAAAGGGTTAAATCGCTGAATGTTGAATATTTTATACATGTAGAAAACATCCATACATAGGCATCTATGTCCCATAATGAATACAAATAAATACCAATAATAAATATTTCCTATTCATTACTTTAATAATGAGTTTGGCTTGGTTAGGATTAACCAAAATGAACTGATAACTTGAAGAAAAAAAAAGACAATACTATTTTACATTTGCTCTAATATTTGTAAAAACATAGTAATTTTTCAAATATTTTCTATAATATTTTGCAGCCAAAATGTACATTTCTGAAATATTAGTAGCCATATGGCTACAAAATGGTTTTATCGGATTGTGAATATATTGTCGTAATATTTTGTACATGCAGAAAATATCTCTAGGCATGGATGTACAAGATTAAAGATAGTGATCATTTATACCATCGTTTACACACGATGAATAGAAATAGAATACCAATAATAAATAGTTTCTCTTAACTATTTTGATAAATATTAAATAGATGTATTTCACCATATTGTAAATATAACAGGAGAATGATTGTATATAGGAAATATTTCATGTGTGTGAACTTTCAAATCCAAATTTTAGATTTTTATCTTTCACCATGAAATGATATATGTTCTGATGACGCCATTGAATGAGAAATACGAAAAAACAACACTTATATATATGTTAATTGAAAATCTTCAGATTTTGTTTTAAAACAAGTTTCAAGTGGCTGTGATGTGTGTATGTGTGTGTATTTGATGACACGTAAAGGTACAGATACTGATTTAAATGTTAATGAAGTAAGGAAAGTGACAACAACTTCACTTGCTCACAGAAGGACGGTGTTTATGGAAATTTAACTAACCTCGTTTGCATAATGTCGATGTTTTCTTGTCCTGCATGTTGACCTAATTAGTTTTCAAACCTTGACTAGTTGTAGTTCACTTTCAAACTTATACATTCCTTGTAAATCATTGATAAAGTTTTGATAGTGATGTTTTCAAATAAGAAAGTAGAATGTACATGTTTTGGATATTGGCAACATTTTCACATCACAGTTTTAGATGCAAAGCAACGTTTTGGATTATGTTTTCGCATTTAAATTTTAGATGCAAATCTAAAATAAATTCTAGTAGAAATGCCACCACATACTAATAATCATGTTATGACAATCAGCGTAAATTGAGAAGAAACTGAGTTGATCAGGGTTTACACGCACTGCCAATACAGTAGAACCTCTCTAAACTGGACACTGTGGAGACCTCCCTGGTCACTGTCACAGCCAATTTCACTTGCAATACTGATTCACCGGTATAAACAATTGTTAACATTCTTTTTTCATTTTCTTTATTAGTCTCCAATGAAAATACCGGTATATGTTGTTACTACTCATTCGAACCGTCTCGATGAGACGGTTCAACTGAGTGATAACAAAATATACTTTAATATGTATTTTCAGTATGGAATGGGTTTGGTTTATAATTGAGCACTCCAGTATATGTTTTTTGTTCTTTAACATAAAGTAAAATGAGACGTAAACAGTAAATACGTCTGATGTAGAGGGGTTCTACTGTATTATCACAGCATATTCCATTTTGACACACAGAAAACACAATACACAATAATATCTAATGAACATCTAATTGCAAAACATACCGAGAGCTCATCAAACAATTATGTCGTCAATTAACAATGACGTGAAAACATTAAAATGTCAGTTAAATCAATGTCGTCCACATCAATAGGATTAACAGAAACTATTGATTCTGAGATAATTATCTACTTACCCAGAAAGACAAATACACATGTGTGTGGCAGTGAAAGTGACCTTATTGAAAATTGGAAATAATGTTCAGATATTGGATCAATCAAGGTTCTGTTAGTGAATTTAGAAAATACACAAGGTCGTGTTAATGGATTTGGAACATAACGGTCATACTGGTGACTTTCGAAAATACCCAATGTCATGTTAGTGAATTTGGAAAATACTCGGTCATCCTAGTGGATTTAGAAACTTTACAAGGCCATACTAGTGGATTTACAAAACATTCAAGGTCACACTAGTAGATTTAAAAACTACTTAATACCCAAGGTCGTCTTAGTGAATTTAAAAACTTATTAAAGTTGTGCTAGTGGATTTACAAAACATTCAATGTTGCACTAGTGGATTTAGAAAACATTCAATGTCACACTAGTGGATTTAGAAAACATTCAATGTCACACTAGTGGATTTAGAAAATACCCAAGGTCATACATGTGGATTTAGAAACTTCTCAAGTTCGTATTAGTCGATTTAGAAACTACTCGAGGTTGTCCTAGTGGATTTAAAAATGGCTGCTGTGGCAGTGGATGAGATAGTCACGGAACTAATTAATGACCGAGGGGTTCCCCCAAAGTCACCAGGATCGGGGGCGACCCCCAAGTCCCCGTGGTATGGCAGCTATGTTCGACGCCTCAGTCGAGACACGGGAAAGGGGATTAATGTTATGGATCTGTACCCTTACTCTCAAGGTAATGTTGTGACACAATTCACCCTGTTTATACATATAGAGGATCTTGCATGAGTGATGATTTTAATATGATATTTATTAAACGAGTTTACTGATTTCATAAGTAAACAAGGCTTTGCCGAATTTCTATGAAATCACTAAATGGCATTAATAAAAAATATTAAACAAGTTTACTGATTTCATAAAAAATGAGCTGAAAGAAAAAAGGCTCTGCTGAGTTTCTATGAAATCAGTAAATGAGTTTAATAAAAATATTTATTAATTAAGTTTTCAGATTTTATAAAAAGTGATGCTGCGCCGAGTTTCTATGAAATTGGTTTGTGAATTCAATAAATATATTGAAGATTAGCAAATGTTAGCTTCTGTTTATTGAATAACCACAAACTCATAAATTGAAGCTGCTCTGATTACAAATCTTTGGCTTATTTATTACACTAGTACGTTATAATTTTAATACACTGTGTTATTACACTGCCAGAGCACAGTGCATGTGAAATAAAACCGGTTAAATTTAAAGACAGATTTGACATGTTTTTGTACATGATAAATCTCCTATGTTTTTCTACATGGCTATCTGTATCAGTAAATTTGTATAATAATTAGTAAAGACTTCATCTGAATCTGTAATTATATGTGATTATATATACATCTGTACATGTGTGTACATATCTTCTGTTGTGTCTCATTGTGTTCTCAGTGTATGTTTGTCTTGTGTTTGTTTGTTCGGCTTATATTTAAGTGTGGGAATTGGCTCAATGACCTTCCATCCCCGGTCTTGTGTTTGTCTTGTGTTTGTCTTGTGTTTGTCTTCTTATACAGTTGTGTCTATGTCCACAAACTCCCTATATTGGCATAATGTGGAGTAATCACAGTGTCCGGTTTAGATTTTGTTCCACTGTAATTTAACCGTTAAAGAAAAAAACACTTCAATACATGTGTGTACGTTCAATCAGTAACATGTGTTATCATTAGAGATATATTTTAGTGAAACCAATCAGTATTAAACACAGGTTTTGATCCATTTCCATTAGCATATTTACTTTAGCTGAAGCATAAAACAGATAGTTATAATGTAGTTCGATAATCATAGTAAATATTTAAATGTCTGGTTATTGGATGTAGACAATATAAATATGTCATGCAATTGTTATTCTATTGTGGGCAATAAACATTTCATTGTCTATAGGCAGATCTATGATATTGTGATATTGTCATATATATCATAATTAACATGTCATAGGTCAAACATAACTGAGAGCTAATTGATATTGGGAGTTATTTCCCTTCAAATTCTATTTATAGTTCTGGGTAAAACAAATGCGTGTATAGTTCATTATGAACATATAAATTTGCAAACAATGTGGAACCAGATCAGCTTGCAGTCTAATCTGGTACGACACAAATTGATGTATGCTACGGTTGTCAGACAGAAAGGACTAGGTTTGCATCTGTACAATCTGATCACGGGCCCCAATGCAGCAGGTTAAATACGGGATCGAACCTGTTGGCCCGGCCTTAAATCACCTTAGCTGTTGATAGGCCGTTAAACACCAATAAATCAAACAATAAAACTGATCACGGGCTACACTGTTTGTTGCCTATAACAACAATATTTGGTCTGTAACAGGATCTGAGCTTATAACACATTCTGAGCACATTCTCCAAATTGTATTCTAAATCACGCAGTTGCATTGGCCTTGGCCAATCATTCTTCTAGATTTCGAGCAAGATAATGGATAGTTGCGAATGGTAACTCTTGCAATCTACTCCCATACCGTCCGTAGCCATGCAGAGCTTCCACTCATTATAGGATTCCTCTGCAGAATAGCGAATCACATCTGATTTGCACTTTAGCAGTTAATTGTGAAAGATTTTCTATATTTTTTAGCTGAAATGAGTTTCAATATTATGAACATATTCAAGTAATTATTACATAAATTGACATATGTAGATGACCTGATAAAGTAAATTTAAGCTAGAATCAACAAGTGACCCGGTCAGTGGTAGCCAAATTCAACATGTAAAAGATAAGATGGAGAAAAATAAAATTGCTCTTGGCTTGTTTGTAGTGGAAGATCTATAAACCAAGCTTTTCATGAGTTCCCTTTTATCTTTACGAAAATGCAAAAAAAAAGATTTAGTTTTTGAGGAAACCAGAGTACCCATATAAAACCCACTAAAAGACATTTGCATGATGATAGTGTTTCTGATGTGAACATGTGCTCTTTATCATGCTCCTACAATTTGTGGAGGAACAAACACAAACATGCATGTTGAGCACAATTTGCCAAGGAAAAAAACCCAATTAAGTCATGATCATTACGATATCGCCCCGAAATCGGCATAATTTCATAGACACATGTGCGGTGCCACCATACTGCATGTCGGCGTGCCAGGACAGCTATTAGTGCTGGCAGTCATCGTCATGTATCAATAGTTGTGTTACACGTACCGCGCCAGGTTTGCCACATGTGCATGGTCTCTACCTGGTATGGTGTGCATGTATCTTGTCGGATCACCTGTCTATCTGTTTGTATTGTAACGCATTTCATGATCGATGATACTTTTCTTGCAGAAAAGATGAAATTTTTTTGTATTTCTCACAAAAGTACGATATATGTTGTTACCACTCAGTTGAACCGACTCGTCGAGCAATATATACGGTACTTTAATTGAGCAATATATACAGTACTTTAATTGAGCTATATATACGGTACTTTAATTGAGAAATATATATGGTACTTTAATTGAGAAATACGGTAAAGAAAATTAAAAAAAATGTTCTGTCACCTGTGAAGCAGTAGCCTGCGTGAAAAGTGTTAATGTGTTCCTATTTGTATTTCCTTGCTGATGATTGGACGTATATTCCCAATCAATCAATCGATCAACAAATCAATGATTCAATCAATTAAGCATTTCTGTTATTTTTGTCGTTTCAGAGGGAGCTATCAAGGTCAACGGCACAACGTGAGTAACTCACAAATGGCTTGTACATGTGCAGGCCTCGACCAATCCACTCGTCCGCTCATATTGGCAAGAATCGATTTCGATCTAGTGGTATTTTGAATAGAAAATGCGGCATAAACATTAAACCATATAGAAATGTATGAGTTGAAATCCAATCTGGACGAGTGGAAAATGAAGAATTTGTCCAGGCTTGCTATGTGCGTCGCCCAATTACACAATGAACATACAGGTGTGAGTTATTGACAAGGTTGCCGCTAGCTGATAAATAACCCTTACACCGCTATCTTCATTTTTTGTCGTCTGCTGTTTATTTTCTATTTTCCATTTTTATCATCAAAAACATGCTTTACAGCACTTTATAATAATTTACAACATGGTTTGACAGCACTTCAGAATCATTTCCATTGGAAATGATTCTGAAGTGCTGTGAAACCATGTTTTTTTGAGAAATAAGACAAGATATAAAAGCAACAGCAGACGACAATTGTTGCGAGTAGCGGTCTAAGGGTTAATGAACTACATGTGCACAGTGAGACTCCGAGAAGCCTTGTTTTGTAATGGTAATACACTGCAGCTCCATTATAACGCGGTGGTCGGGGTCCAAGATTTCAAACCGCGATCGAATCCGACCGCGTTATAAAATTTCAGGACATGCACGGGTACTGGTACTGCACGGGTTACTGGTATCATCCGCATTTCGGTTACCAACTATTGCGGGAATTCCATTAGCAACGGACCCATATAAAATCATGTCATTTGAACAGAAGTTAAAGTAATTATTAATAATGCCTATGACATACAAACTTGTATTAATGTATTAAACATATGAGTTATTTATAAAATCATGCTTAGGCTATTACGTTGTATAGTGCTCGCGATAGACAGACGCTTATTACAATGTATACTACTCGCGATCAACAGGCGCTTAAAAGGATTATTTGATAATAAATAATGCCTATGGTCACGTGTCCTGCCTATTCATGCGAACGATTAGCTGTTGATACGTGCAACGCGATGAATCCGACCGCGTTATAAAATTTCGGGACATGCACAGGTACTGGTACTGCACGGGTTACTGGTATCATCCGCATTTCGGTTACCAACTATTGCGGGAATTCCATTAGCAACGGACCCATATAAAATCATGTCATTTGAACAGAAGTTATAAGTAATTACATGTATTAATAATGCCTATGACATACAAACTTGTATTAATGTATTAAACATATGAGTTATTTATAAAATCATGCTTAGGCTATTACGTTGTATAGTGCTCGCGATAGACAGACGCTTATTACAATATATACTACTCGCGATCAACAGGCGCTTAAAAGGATTAATTGATAATAAATAATGCCTATGGTCACGTGTCCTGCCTATTCATGCGAACGATTAGCTGTTGATACGTGCATAATCTCAGGATGTGGGGTCACGTGATCTATTGTTTACGCTGCAACAGGCATATTGATGAATGAAATTTACGATTTAAGCGAGATTGCCGTGGGCTGCAGTGTAAACAATAGACCACGTGATCCCATACCCAGATAATGCTGAAACACCAGTCTATTTATAGAACGCTAAATATTACACCTGGGAGTAACCATTTATTAGCGACAATTATGTGTTAACACAGATACATTGACATTACTTGGTGACAAAAAGCGGTACATTTACGTGACTGGAGAAATGGTGCTCATGGGATTTGTGACCAGTGTAGCTTCTGATCAGGCGTTACATTGGTCGGCATGCTCCTTTGATACGACCATTACTTCGCGAATACATGTCAATTGGGATTAAGGTAATTTAATTGATTAATAAATATGCCTATTAACATGATTACCTGATTAAAGGTATTACATTTGCTAACATACTAATGTCGTTGTTTGAATAAACTTACAGAAATCACGAATCAACTAATTACACGATGACGACGACGTCCGACAATTTTTTTTTTTTATTTTTTTTTTCTCGATTTTTGAAGAAAAAAAATTGGGATCCACGAGAGACCCGCGTTATAATGGAGATCTCGCTATATGCGACCGTGTTACAATGGAGCTGCAGTGTACAGTGAAATCACGATGGCTCAAAATGCCATGGGATCGCACATTTTGTTCGAGTGATCGCATCTTTCGAGCCATCGCATCTTTCGATTTTGTTATATTTGCCGACTACTATACCCGTCGGATTTAGGAAATAAAGAAAGCACAATAGAATGTATCCATGTTTTAGATGATTATAATATTTATTCGCAGATTAGTTATCATGCAAAATTAAATAAACTACATGTATTTACAAAACCGTCTTTGTTTCGATAATTATCAAAGTCGAAAAGGACAAAAGGTCCAGTATTCACTATAAATAGCGGCGCACATAATTAATGCAGCAGGTGGTTGTGACGTCACTTGAAACAGTGGTCTTTTCAATGGGCATTTTTCGTTGTAACTCCCGGGTAGCCTCTCGAATAACACGGGAGTTAAAACGAAAACGACCAATGACTTACGACAGACTCTATTAAATACTCAGAGTGGACGAAACCCAGAATATTTAATAAATCGCCGTAAGCCGTTGAGTTGTTATGGGACACAAAACAGCAACAACAAATTAAGAATACAATAACATTTATTTCACAAATAATGTACAAGCATAACAATAAATAGAGTTTTCACAAATTATGTTGAAAGTTTCCGAATAATCTAATATAGAATTCACAAAATGATCGCCATCAACAACGTTAACGATCAAATTGCACCACTTTAGGCAATTAACTGCACTTGAAAAGAAATCACATTTCACAGACAGGTAGAGCGCAGCACGGCCTTTGATCTTAATAAGTCGGACGCGGAGGTGTGAAAATTAGCCAAACACAAACTTCGACATCAATTTCCGCGGGACTTGACAATTGTTTCGAGCGATCTCATTTTTCGAGGAGTTGCATTTCGAGCCATCGCATGTAAAATACATTAAACATATTGGAAAAATTATCGGGACCGCGACGCCATTTCGAGCGAGCCCGACATTACGAGCCATCGCATTTCGAGCCATCGCAATTTCACTGTATATGCTTCAATCATCCTATATGACATATATGACCCACTACAAGAAGGGCTTAGTATCTCTCCATTGATAGGCAGGAGGTGATATAGCGATAGTCCATGTACGTTCGTACATGCGTATGTACGTTAATAGCAACATCTTTCATTACTTAGGCCATAAAAAAAGTATTCGCCACGTCTGAATAGTTCCTGCACGTCAAGCATTTTGTCGTCATGGAGAAATAAAATCGTACTGTAAATTCACCACATGATCAATAAAAACACTTCCATGCAAAAATATGTTTAATCCAGTCATGACGAAAATCTATAAACTTGAAAATATAATCAGAGACGAACATCGTCTGAGAACCAAAGTACAAAGTACTTATTTTGTATGGCCTAATAACACATGAACTGCTTCACTGATTTTTGGTCGCAATGTCTGTTTAGGTATGAAGGTATGAAGCTTTGTTTCGCATACACCCCGTTTTGGAATACCCAAGGTGAAGGTCACAAAGGACTTGTGTTCATTGTATTATCAAGGCTGCCAGCGAGGGGAAGAGTAGGTTGCATGAGTTTGTATCCAGTGTAACATCAGCATAGTCTGATCACAACCTGCACTGTTTGCTTTTGCTTTGATTCGGAGTCTATATACACGCTGATGAGAGTCAATGTTCATAAACTGGGTTAAAGTCAATAAGCCATGTTTTGTCATGTCTGGTCATATGTGGCCATGACTGGAGAAATCGGGCTTGCAGTATTTGTGTCCAGCCTAAACATGCTAGGGGCCGTTTCACTAAACTTTGTTTAAAATGTTTGTAATTGCAAAATTATGATAGTCTGTAAATTTCACATTAACATTGTGTTCTTGTAAATAATTATTGGATTTACATTTATTGAGCATAGGCTGCATATGCAGCCTATGCTCAATAAATGTAAATCCATAAATTGAAATTTACAGACGATCTTAAATTTGCAATTACGAACATTTTAGTCATAAGAAGTTTAGTGAAACGGGCCCCTGGTCTGGTAGCGCACTCCTGCAGCATGATAAGAAACTACACCATGGCGGTGTTTCACAGACATAATGACGAACAGTGCAGATCCGGATCAGACTGCGTGGTTGCTCAGGCTGATCTGGGTCTTCACTGGTCGCGAAGCCCACAAGCCCCATTTCTCCAATCCAGGTCACGATTGTGACTATGCTGGCAGTTATCTGGGGCATAACTGTTTTAATATTCTATATTTTACACTTGTGTCACAACAAAATTACAATTATGTCCCTGTCTATATGTTTAACTGGATCTCATTTTTATAAACATTGAATATTATTGAAAATAGAGAACAATTTGCTGTGAACTTTCTATGATTTTCGAAATTGGTCATCAAACATATCACTATTGTTCAATAATAAGCATGTAAGATAAATAATATAATGATATGGACGTTTTTATCTGCTAACAACCTTTAGTCATCTGGTGTGTAAAAACTACTGACCTGACATGCATGCAAGAATTTTATGGACCTCGTAAAATTATTGTCATTATTGTCATTTTTGTCGCGCCCGCTTGCGGAAAGCGCGATATAGTCGGCACTTTACGTACGTACGTACGTACGTACGTACGTACGTACGTGTGTCCGGTTAAAGTTTTTGGTTAAGTTGTTTGGTTAAGTTTTTTGGTTAAAGTTTTTGTTTAAGTTGTTTGGTTAAAGTTTTTGGTTAAGTTTTTTTGTTTTTTTGTTTTTTGGTTAAGTTTTTTGGTTAAAGTTTTTCGGTTAAGTTGTTTGGTTAAGTTTTTTGGTTAAAGTTTTTGTTTAAGTTGTTTGGTTAAAGTTTTTGGTTAAGTTTTTTTGTTTTTTGGTTAAGTTTTTTGGTTAAAGTTTTTCGGTTAAGTTTTTTGGTTAAATTTTTTCGTTAAATTTTTTCGTTAAAAGTTTTTCGTTATACTATATCTCTGCAACTGCTTTGCCCATTACCTTGAAACTTCACATGGGTGTTTATCATCATCTGTATTTTCATTCTACCCCCCTCCCGTGCGGCCCCTGTGCCCAATGTCAAGGTCAAATTACTTTGAAGTTTTTGGTTAAGCTTTTTGGTTAAAGTTTTTGGTTAAGTTTTTTGGTTAAAGTTTTTTGTTATACTATATCTCTGCAACTGCTTTGCCCATTACCTTGAAACTTCATATGGGTGTTTATCATCATCTATATTTTCATTCTACCCCCCTCCTATGCGGCCCCTGTGCCCAATGTCAAATTACTTTGAAGTTTTTGGTTAAGTTCTTAGGTTAAAGTTTTTTTGTTTTTTGTTTTTTGGTTAAGTGGTTATTTTTGGTTAAGTTTTTGTTAAGTTTTTTGGTTGTTAAATTTGTTAGTTATGTAGTGTGGTTTAAGTTTTTTGGTTAACAAAGTTTTTGGTTAGTTTTTTGGTTAAGGTTTGTTTTTTGTACTATATCTCTGCAACTGCTTTGCCCATTACCTTGAAACTTCACATGGGTGTTTATCATCATCTATATTTTCATTCTACCCCCCTCCCGTGTGGCCCCTGTGCCCAATGTCAAGGTCAGATTACTTTGAAGTTTTTGGTTAAGTTCTTTGCTTAAAGTTTTTGGTTAAGTTTTTTGGTTAAGTTTTGTGGTTAAAGTTTTTGGTTAAGTTTTTTGGTTAAAGTTTTTTGTTATACTATATCTTTTTTTTTAGTGTCCATGCCTAGCCACAAGGCGCGACATGCAGGCCGCGGCCATCTAGTTTATTGTGTGTTATATGACTGAGACTTCTATTTCAAAACTCACAAGATAACGATCTCATGTTTCCATTGTTATACCCTCGGCTTGCAACGTTTGCCAAGGGGGATATAGTGTTCGCCTTTCACTCCGTCCATCCGTCTTTATTTGTCGGCTCAGGCGGCAGTATGGGGGGGGGTGTATCCATGTCTATATAAATGTTACATAGTTAACCACTATAAATATAACATAAATATACCATATTTATTATCCCCGCACTGATACGCAAGGGGGAATATAGCGGTAGTCCATGTATGTATGTGGATACGTGCGTATGTACGTTAGTAACACCTTTCATTTTTAGCTCGCCTGCACAAAGTGCAGAAGAGCTTATGGCATACCCCCGGAGTCGTCGTCGTCGGCGGCGTCCACAAACGTCGTCCACAAACTTAAAGTTGGGTAAATGTCTTATAACTTCTGTTTCCTTTCATGGAACACCTTGATATTTCATACATGCATTCCTCAGATGACCCTCTATCATGCTGTAGCAAATCCATGACCCACCACCCAACCATTACCCCTAGGCCAAGGTCACAAACTTAGCACATTCATAAACTTAACGTTGGGGTAAATGTCTTATAACTTCTGCTTCCTTTCATGGAACACCTTGTTATTTCATACATGCATTCTCCTGATGATACTCTATTGTGCTATAGCAAATCCATGACCCACCCCTTACCCCAAGGTCAAGGTCACACACTTAGCACATTCATAAACTTAAAGTTGGGGTAAATATCTTATAACATCTGTTTCCTTTCTTGAAATGCCTTGATATTGCATACATGCATTCCTCAGATGACCCTCTATCGTGCTGTAGCAAATCCACAACCCACCACCCAACCCTTACCCCAAGGTCAAGGTCACAAACTTAGCATGTTCATAAATTTAACGTTGGGGTAAATGTTGTGTAACTTCTGTTTCTTTACAGGGAACGCTTTGATATTTCATACATGCATCAAATCAATGACCCCCCCTCCTACCCCTTTCCCCAAGATCAACATCATAAACTTAACGTTGGAGTAAATGTCTTTTTATAACTTCTGTTTCTTCACAGGGAACGCCTTGATATTTCATACATGCATTCATCTGATGATACTGTATCTTGCTATAGCAAATCCATGACCCACCCCCCACCCCTTCCCACCAAGGTCAAGGTCACAAACATAGCACATTCATAAACTTAACGTTGGGGTAAATGTCTTATAACATATGTTTCCTTTCATGGAACGCCTTGATATTTCATACATGCATTCATCTGATGATACTCTATTGTGCTATAGCAAATCCATGACCCACCGCCTACCCCTTATCCCAGGGTCAATGTCACAAACTTAGCACATTCATAAACTTAACGTTGGGGTAAATGTCTTATAACATCTGTTTCCTTTCATGGAACGCCTTGATATTTCATACATGCATTCCTCAGATGACCCTCTATCATGCTGTAGCAAATCCACAACCCACCACCCAACCCTTACCCCAAGGTCAAGGTCACAAACTTAGCATGTTCATAAACTTAACGTTGGGGTAAATGTGTAACTTCTGTTTCGTTACAGGGAACTCTTTGATATTTCATTCATGCATTCATCTGATGATCCTCTATTGTGCTATAGCAAATCCATGACCCACTGCCCAACCCTTACCCCAGGGTCAAGGTCACAAACTTAGCACATTCATAAACTTAACGTTGAGTTAAATTTTGTTTTACTTGTTTTCAGGGAGCGCATTGATATTTCATACATGCATTCATCTTAATATGCTATATTATGCTATAGCAAACCCACGACCCACCTTGTACCACTGACCCCAATGTCAATGTCCACCGCACGCCCCTTAACCCAAGGTCAAGTTATATAATATTCATGTTTTTTTATGCAACTGTGCCAAGTTTGAGTGAAGGCTGCCAACAGGCGAGCTTCGTTGTCTTCTGACAAGTCTTGTTCAATAACTCCTGAACCTCTTCACTGATTTTTATACTATTTGGCCACAATGTGTGTTTAATGATGGTGCTTTGTTTTGCATATGATCCACATCCGACCGCCCAAGGTCGACGTCACTGAGGACTTATGTTCACCTTGTTTGTAATATTAATTTTTATTTTTTTATTAATATTATCAAGGCTGCCAGCTTCGTTTAACAATGCCAGTTCTTGTTATTTTAGTATATGTGTGAGTGGGAGACAGGTAATTCAACGATCGGGGTTCATCTTTTTCGGAATGCGGTTTGGCCCTCATGTAAATTTTCGGGCTTCCGTTACTTGAGAGCTAAATCCCGTTATAAACCATTAAAAAGAAATAAGATCATATTACCTTTGGAGTTGGAGCTTAGTGACTGGTGTGGAATGGACCTGGCACCAGGTCAGGATTTCAGGGGTTGAATATATATTTTTCTGTAAATATTCAGTTCTGCTTTTGGGTATTTCCCTCATTATGGACAGGTTGAATACGTGATAGTCCAACCTGTTGGCCCGGCCTTAAATGACCTCAGCTGTTGATAGGCCGTTAGACACGAATAAATCAATCAATCAATTTAGTATATGTTCATCTCTAATAGCAGCCACCTCTTGTATTTTTACTGACACTGAGGATGTTTTTTTCTCAAAAAATAAATAATAACAAAATTCTTGCTTCTTCTCAAAAATGTATGTTCTGTCCACCATTTGAACTGTCTCCTTGAGACGGTTCAAATGAGAGGTCACAACAAATATATTGGTGGCAAGTATTTATGATTGCTTTACCCCTAGAAGGGCATGTAATGGGTTAAAATATGTTTTCACATTGTAATATAATTTCAGACATCAAATTTATCATGTTTTGCTTCATTATAATTAGGGCTCTAGCAGGTGCTGATAGAGGGGGGGGGGTGCAGGGGTCCCGGACCCCGCTCCATCCCCCCACCCCTCCCCCCACCCCCCTGCTCCCGGCAAAAAAAAAAAAAAGGCGAAAATCTACAATACTCGAATAGTTGGATGACTTTTTTCGTGGCCTAGGTGTCAGGAAATCGCATCTGCGGCGATCTGGCATCTAAAAATTTCCGGGGGAGAGGACCCCCAGACCCTACTTTACGATTTCGCGCTCGCGGAGGTCGGCTATGCCGACTTGTAATTACAGACCCCCCCCTGAAATTATTTCTGTATCCGCGCCTGTCTAGATAAGGATTTATTCATTGAGTATCTTTACTCCATGATATTTTTTTCAATTGGGTATTTTCAATTATCAATTGGGTACCTTACAACCGTTACCCCATTGTGTAAAATTGAATAGGGTATTTTCCAATTCTGGTATCAAAATGTGCAATAACCATGGCTACACAAAACATTGAATACGTGCATGTGACATCTTTTAAGTGTTAGTTAAAATTAATTAGAAATTATGTTTAATTGGGCCTTTGCTGCGTCTTTTTTCTCCACATTTTGTTGAAGACATATTTACCTCGGTCTGTCAAATCTTAAATAATAACATCCGAAGTATATCCGACCGAGGGTTAGGGGATCGACCGCGGAAATTCATATGAAGTGCTTTTCACAAATACCCTCACCGTGTAATCTGCTAAAAAATAGTGACCGTGTGTATCCTATTTATAAAACATCCATAGACGCTTATTATATGTATAGTTGCATCATCGATATAGACGCATATTGTAACCAAATAAGACAGATAGGCTAGCAGTGATTTTGTGACTGATTTTGCCATCGACGTCTTTGGCATTTTTCGATAATTTTATTAAAAACTGTCCTTGTAAAATTATCAGTACGCATATATTTTCAAGCCAATTGATTACTGAATGTTTTAATTGGGTTTTGGTACGCAGGGCTTTCAATTTGAATTGGGTTTTCAGATTTTTTTATTGCGTATTTACGCAAATACGCAGCTTATCAAGACCTCTGTCATAATGTATACAAACCGTATGAACAAATTACGACCTGTAACAATTTGACCAAAATTTTGAGATGCCTAAGTGCACTATTTATCATTCACGTCATTTATTTGTTACATTATTACAGCCAATGTTTCAATACAGTTCATTTCATTCGATAAAAATAGTAATTAAATTATGCATACTCTGTTAATTGCCCCCTCAAGATGTACTTAGCTGATTGGTACGCTTTGTGATTTTGATGAAATCTGCAACTGATGTTTTCTATATACTTTCAGAGAAGTGAATGAAAACGGTTTGAGTGACGACGAAACGGTGAGAGATCCAAACATTTTCAGAGAAACTCGAGACAAAGAGGAGGTATACACTGGAGATCGGGCGACACAGTTATCCCCCTTTACCATGAATCACAAATTCCCACCTTTAAGATTAACTTGTCCCTGGCCCCTTTTCTGCACTTTGCTGTAGCCACTTGGTACAGCTTAAAGGGTTCAGTGGGAAAAGGGGGCTCAGTCCCATGGCCTCCTTCTTCCACTGACACATTCAAACGTGATGAAAATTTCGAAATGCTGCATTACAAGTGTTGCCTCGTGTTGATTGTTGTAGACAAAATTGACTGATGTAAGTTTGCTTAATAAATGACTGGAATTGTTTGCCTTTTCTTGATATACGGTAGATGGAATGGGTATTGAATCCATTGGCTGTTCCGAATTCAGACAAGTACAGTGTTGAATCCATTTGGCTGTCCCAAATTCAGATGAGTTTAAAGTTGAATACATTTGGCTGTTATGATTTTAGATGTAGAGTGTTGAATCTGTTTATCTGTTCCAAATGTATAAGAATGTAATGTTGAATTGTTGAATTTGGCTGTTTTGAATTTAGATGACTTTAATGTTGAATCCATTTGTCTGTTCTGAATTTAGATGACTTTAATGTTGAATCCATTTGGCTGTTATGATTTTAGATGTATGTAGAGTGTTGAATTTGTTTATCTGTTCTGAATTTAGACTACCGTACTACAGTGTTGAATCAAGTTGGCTGTTCCAAATTTAGACTACTACAGTGTTGAATCAAGTTGGCTGTTCCAAATTTAGACTACTACAGTGTTGAATCAAGTTGGCAGTTCCAAATTTAGACCACTACAGTGTTGAATCCGTTTGGCTGTGTATTATTGCCTGTTTTGAAGTTTTATTATTGAAACAGAGTTGAATCGTGTTGCCTGTTCAGAATTTAGAATAGTTCTGTGAAGAATCTTGTTTCCATGTTTTAATGTAGAATGTGGGATTGTGTCGTTATCGATACATCCCTCTGTGTGGTGTGTTTATTGTTGTACTGCAATGTTTGATATTTCCTCTTCATCATTGCTTGTACTTCCATGCATGACAGTACATGTATTTTTCTGCAAGATAAGTAAAATATAAGTAAGCACGTTTCATGTCATTTTTTTTCTCCGTAATAAGTCGAACAGCTTCCTGGAATTGAAGTTTGTCACTTCTGCAACACTTTTGTATCCATGTACCCTTACAATATTGAATTAAATTTCGTCAGCATTGTTATATTTTATTTTCCCTTATTCTCATCAAAAACACGATTTAACCACACTTTAGAAATATTTCCGATGGAAGTGATTCTAAAGTGCTCTCAAACCATGTTTTTATTGAGAAAGTAGACAAAATTCAAAATATAAAACAACAACAGACGGCAGTTTACGATTCCTGCATTCTAAGCGATGTACATCATAAATTACTATATCATATGCCCCTCATTCTTCGAATGTCGTGGGCATAATAAGTAAGTTTCAGAAGTAAAACATTGTGTGCAGCCTATGAATTTATGCTTTATGATTAGCAGCTATTTTCCATGGTTCATTACCGATCCTTCCCCACCCACTCCACTGCACAAAGGCCCGATCGTCAGTATGTACGGATTCTCTTCATGACACCTTGCCCAGCAGGGGGTGGGGGTGGGAGTGGGTGGGGGATACAAAATAGCATTATTGTATAAAATGGGCTCTCACAGTGTCATAACACAGTGTATTAAAATCATAATACAGTGGTGTGATAAATATGCTAGAGACTGCTTTAGAACACGTTAGGTGATCAGTACAGCTTCACTGTATGATGTTGTACTTATGCAATACATACAATCTACCATTTGTGTTGATTTAATATGTAAACCATAAATTCATCAAAGAGTATTTTTTATTTTTAATATACAGTGAAACCTCTAAACCGGACACCCTGGGAGGTCCCCACGGCTGGGAGGTCCCAACGGCTGGGAGGTCCCCACGGCTGGGAGGTCCGCACAGCCGGGAGGTCCCCACAGCTGGGAGGTCCCCACGGTTGGGAGGTCCCCACGGCTGGGAGGTCCGCACAGCTGGGAGGTCCCCACGGCTTGGGAGGTCCCCACGGCTGGGAGGTCCCCACGGCTGGGAGGTCCGTAGGGTGTCTGGCTTAGAGAGGTGTCACTGTAAATCAGGCATTTGATCATTCTGAGCAATAGTTGTGCGCTATGCGATCACGAACAGACATTATCACCTGAGATAAATGACCAAGAACTCGTCAAAAATAAGATTACAGGTACTTTTTTTGTGTCCGGTTTAGAGAGCTTCCACTGTATCTTAATCTTAAATATACCGGTATGTATTATATTTTAAATGGAATCATAACTATATCGATCCTCGTTTTTGATATTTTAATATCATATTAAAAAATGTCTCTCTAAGAAGTCACTTGCTATTAGCCCTCTCAATACTACATGTACAGACTGATTTCCCAATGTTTTCAATCAGTGTAGATCCAGATGATCAGGCTCGTAACCATCAGGATCTGCACCATTTGTGGATATTTTGATTACTAGTGAAAACAAGTTAAAAAAATATAGATGTTTGAAGGCAACACATATAAATTGACTCCATTTTGAGAAACGACAACTGTTCTCGTATTCCAGTTTATCAGTCAGATTCAGGGTACAAGAGAAGACGTGTAATTTTTATTCTATGTGTCTTCATCCATCATTGTTAAACTGTCCGGTATTCAATGGAACAGTTTTCTAATGATCTGATATTTTGTAATTAGCATTAAATGATGTTTATTTAAATGATGTTTAAATGATGTTTAAATGATGTTTAAATGTTAGGCAATACAAAATGTACCTTGGTTCTCAGATATTATCGCGTCAGAAAAATCTCTGCACGTCGGGCATTTTATCGTCATGGACAAATAAGAACATATTGTAAATTCACCACATGATCAATCAAATTCATTACCCTGCAAAAATACATTACCCATTACCCTGCAAAAATACATTACCCTGCAAAAATACATTACCCTGCAAAAATATGTTAATTCCAATCATCATCATCTGACGAAAATCTATTGTTGTTTTTTTTACGCCTTAGAATGAGGAAATAGTAGCTTTAGTAAACAAATAAGTGAACAACATGTTTAATTGACATGCAAAATGCATCTGGCGACTTGAACAATATCAGAGACGAAGATCTCATACAAAAACTATATATTAAAAAATAAACACCCTCCCATGTCACATTCCGCAAACCCCGCGTCTCGGAACCCACATACTTTTTTATGGCCTTGGAGAATTGCGTTTATTACACTCTTGCAAATTATTTGCACGGGTTTTGCTGTGAGAGAAAACCCGTAATCAACTCCTTACAAATAATACACCATGAAGAGAACACTCGTAATTGCGTGCCTGTTTTCTTGGAAACCACGAGCTACCATGCAAAATGTTTATTTTTTATTACAGTCAAAATAAAGTTATTTGAAAATTTGGAAAGGGTCTCGACTAATCTAGAATGTTAATGTGGTTGAACACATTCCAAACATGCACTCAAATATATCTGACTCATAGAAACAGCTGCGTAATTTGGATTTCAAAAAAGTTTACATGACGTCACATTTGACGTCACACAACGTAACGTCAAAACGCGGGAAAACACGTCATTGTATAACTATTCATGCGCACATCACAATTCATTGATAATAATCTCAAAAATAGACTAAATGTACATATACATCTGCCGTGGAAGTGTAATAAATAGGATATTCCATCATACATGTTTGAATAGCGGAAATAATACACTCGTGTCCGTCGGCGTCCGTGCAAGCAACTCGTTCGCTACGCTCACTCTTTGCTTACGCGGAAGCCAACGCACACTCGTGTATTATTTATCGCTATTCAAAATGTAAGATGGAATATCCTCTATATCTTTTATTACAATTGAATGAGAAAAATTAAAGTATCCATCTTGTTTTGGGAGATGTGAAGTTAAATGTTTCTGATGATACATAACGTATTTCAATTATTATGTTACAAAAGTAGAATATAGTTTATAATTATTTACTGCATTATAATTTATCAAAAGATAAATTACATGTTATTTATAAAACAAGTTTACTGATTTCATAAGAAATGAGGTTTTGTCGAGTTTCTTATGAAATCAGTCAAGAGGTTGAGTATATATCGTATTAAATCAAACACTCAAACACAGATTTTAGATTCTGTTTATTGCATAAGTACACCTCCATACACTGAATCGGTATTATCACCTAACATGTTCTCATTTGCATATTTTTCTCACCATAGTGTATTACTACATTGTGTGACACAATTCTTACATTATATAAAATATAGTCCAAATGCTTCTGTGAAACGGTCTGTCCATGTTCCAATTTTTGCATAGCAACAGTGGACTATTTCCCCCTCTTGGGCACTGTGTCATCGTTTCGCATGCTGTGTGTTCTATTCTGTTCCGTTATATTCTGTTCTATTCTTTTATCATATTGTTCACACTGTCCTTTATTTTCATTTTGTTTGTTAGTTTATAGCTTTTCGTTGAAGGCCTATCAGTGTCTACACTGTTGCTATGTGCCAAAACTGGATGTGGCAAACAGTTTGGACAGTGATTACTTACATCAATGATTACTTACATCAGTGATTACTTACATCAGTGATTACTTACATCAGTATTACATTCAGTGATTTACTTAACTCAGTGATTACTTTCACAGTTGGACAGTGATTTACTTACATTCATGATTACTTACATTCATGATTGACGTTACATCAGTGATTACTTTCATCAGTGAATTACTTACATCAGTGATTACTTACTTCAGTGATTTCTTACATCAGTGGATTACATCAGTTTTGGGATTACACTTACTTCAGTGATTACTTACATCAGTGATAATTTACATTACTTTAGTTGGGGGGGGGGGGGGGGGGGGGGGGGGGGGGGGGGGGGGGGGGGGGGGGATAATAAAAACATCATGGATTACTTACATCAGTGATTACATCAGTGAGGGTACTTATCTTCAGTGATTACTTACTCAGTGATTTACATTCAGTGATTACATCAGTGATTACTTACATCAGTGATTACTTACATCAGTGATTACATCAGTGATTACTTACATCAGTGATTACATCAGTGATTACTTACATCAGTGATTACATCAGTGATTACTTACATCAGTGATTACTTACATCAGTGATTACTTACATCAGTGATTACATCAGTGATTTACATACATCAGTGATTCACTTCATGATTACATCAGTGATTACTTACTCAGTGATTACTTACATCAGTGATTACATCATGATTACTTCATTCAGATTCATTCATGATTACATCAGTGATTACTTACATCAGTGATTACTTACATCAGTGATTACTTACATGTGACTGTGACTGCAGAAATCCGCTTTTCTAAACCAGCAGCGCACTAAATGTAGCCAGTGTAACTCCTGATCTGCTAGCGCGTGTATGCAGCTGTATCTACATCGGGATCTATACTGTTTGTCAGAAGCATGATTGGTGTTCCACTGATGGAATGATGAACAGTGCAGACCATGAACAGACTGCGTGAATGCCCAGGCTGATCGAGGTCTACCCTGGTCTTAAAGGCCATACACCCTACTTCTCCAGCCACATTCGCGTAACATCACAATGTGATTGCCTGAGTCACAAACTAACAGAATGTTATATTTATCAGGTAACACGCATTGTATTGACCGAATACGTACTGTCTGATAACATATTGCTGTATCGGGCATTGACCTGATACAATATCCAGGTTGCAACAAATTGAAAACTGATGTTTCATTGGTCGAAAGGCGTCAAATGACGTCAATGGAATGACGTCACGAAAACTAGTCCTGATTTCTTTGCAATGAAAACCATGTCATAATTGCTTATTATGTAGCCTAAAACGTTACCTGATAAATAGAATACCATGCTGGTGTCTATTGATATCCAGTTTATCAGGTTCACCGTTTTCTAGCCTTGCCTGATAAACTTGATATAAAAATACACTAGTATGGTATTCTCTATGCACAGCTTAAACTAGTGAACTTTACATTATAACCCTTTCAACACCACATGCCTGTATAGTAGTAGTATTGGCAAATAGTGTAGATCCAGATGAGCTGGCTCATGACGAACCATCTCATCAGGATCTGCACTTTTTGCAAGTAATTTTCATATTTTTTAAGAGCAAAAACACACCCTTTTCATAAATGGACTAGTCTGAAAATGATTTTGTGACGGTTGGATTGGTTGCAAAATTAACATATCAAAATGCATTGCAGCTACTTAGGGGTGAAAGGTTTATTAAGTTCTCAGATTCATGTCTAGTTGTAGAAATATTATTACGTGTTTTATATAAAACAAAACATTTTCTTGTATTTTAATGTCTGCAGCTTTATCTTAATGTTTAATAATTGTATTATGTATACACATATACCGTTATTATTTTGACACTCACATATAATGAACATATAATTAACACATTTTCGGTCACAGATAATACGTTGTGAGGATTCACGTGTTCACTCAGTAGAAATGAAGTCAGTTTGTTCTATAAGCACATGTGCTCTGTATTTTAAATTGCACAACAGAGCTGCGTATGTCAGGGACTGCACAATTAAAAAATCCATGTTAAAAATCCAATTAAAATTGGCGCAGCAATTTGTAATAACGTACTAAAATAAGAATTATAATTGTGTTTGGGTGAAGTCTCCGTACTATGTAGCATTCTGTTGACAGAAAGTATGGTCTATAGTTTCAGGTGACTGTGTCTCAGATGATGTTTCAGATAACCAACATGTAGTTTTTACCTTCATACAGAGTAAATGGCATATATCAATCAATCGCACCATTTTGTTTCATGAAATTTGCCAAAACATGCGTTATATTCAAATACGTATGATAAGAAATTCTGACAAACAGGGAAGATAATTTGATATGGCATAATTTGGCATTTGCGCTAGAAATGTACCAATAAGGAAAATATGTTAAATGTCTGTATTTTTTTGTTGTGAAATGATCATACTATACTATATTTAGAAAGCACTTGCCATTATATACACTAGTGTGATTAATTTAAATAAAATAAATATAGTCACCATCGATTGGTAAATCAATAAATATGTTTATACATATGTTTTACCAATCCCGGATTTTTTTCAGGCGATTTGTAGGTACCAATGTGTTCAGAAATATGATACAAGTCTAAAATCAAACTATTTTTTCCTAATGTGTTTCATCACTTTCTAGGCATATGTGATACACACTGAGTGCCTTTAAAATCTCTCTTTAAATGTCACATAAAACCATATTCAATCAGTCAATCAACGAAATGTGAGTTTACTGACCGGAGAAATTTAACTTGCCCAGAGATTGTTGATTATCGCTGAATCTCGCCTGTGCCCAGCTTACATGCAGGGAATTGTGGTCGAGTCACTGGGTAAATAGGGCTTATGGGATTTTTAACCTGGGTAGCTTCTGATCAAATAGCACACTCCTGATGGTGATCTATATTGCTTGTTAGAAGCATGACAGGTGTTTCCGAGATAGAATAGAACAGTGCGGATCCTGATCAGACTGCAGATGCACAGGCTGATCTGGATCTACACTGGTCACAAATTCAATTTCCCCAGTGACAGCCACACATGAATCTTATCTCCTAGTCCATCCCTGAAAGATAAACCATATGTATATTTAACAAACATTCTGCTAGCTTAGACGTCAGAGCAAATTGTCTGTGAATTTCTGTTACAATTGGGTGTGTGTTTATTTTTGCAATTTTATGTATTCGGAAATCGGCCATTTTTGTAATTATGAAGAAATCAGCACTATTTAGTATATGCAAGTTAGCCAGCCAAAAAATACAGAGCAGAGTTGAATTGATACCAGTTTCACTATAAAAGTAAATTCCAATATATATTTCGCAAATATTTAAAAAAACAAAACGTGCGTAGTATTGCTGAAACAACATCATATTTTTATCAGGTAACAAACTTTTTGATCCTTGGTCTACTACATGCCGACTGATAACAATGTGTCGTACCCTGCTTTGACTAGGTAAACCAGTCTCTGCGAAACTGGCAAAATTTTACAGGACATTCGGTCTGGTAAACTTTTTAACCAGACCGGACAAAAATTTACCAGACCGAAAAAAATAATTTATATAAAAATAAAATTGATTTTGTGTGCTATTTAAGAGCTTTTTTAAGTATATCAGTCATTATATAAGAAAAGCTAGCTAGCACCAGAAGTGCATACCAAAGGAAATTGATTTCAGTGAAGCTAAATATAATAGAAAAGTTGAACAAAACATTTTTTTTTATAGTTGGACATTAGGTCCGGCGACTTCCTGTTTACCGTCGGACCGGCGGCAATTTTAACAGATATGTCCGACTTTCGCGGAGACTGGTACATGTATTCGGGTTAAAATGGATTCCAAAACTACTTTTGCTGACATTTCGTTGGTTGAACGATGCCACTTTACTGAATGATGTCTGTCTAATGATGTATCGTAAACAAGTCTGCGTTCTTTTCAACAAAGCCACATTCACGGTTCATTTGCTCATCTTATACCATAAAATGTTACCTGATAAATAGAATACTGGGCTGGTGCCATTTTGTACCAATGTCTATAAGATTCGACTTAGGAACAGTAGGAATGCCTCGGTAAGCCAAGGAATTCCTACGCATTTCCTAGTTTGGCTGATAACTTTGATATCGAAAGACACTAGCCTGGTTAGATTATCTCTATGAATATAACAATACAAGTACATATTTCGAAAATATGTGGCTGTCACGAAGAAATGGGGCTTATGGGTTTTGCGACCAGTGTAGATCCAGATCAGCCTGTGCATCCGCACAGTCTGATCAGGATCTGCACTGTTCAAGATTCCATCAAGGCTACAAGAGTGTGCTATCTGATCAGGAGCTACACTGGTCACAAATCCCATAAGCATCATTTCTCCAGTCACAGCCACATATGTGAAAAACCAACATGTTCAAACAAAATCTTATGTTTCCAGGTCCATTTCGCGGAACTAAGTGATGTACGGCAGAGGTTCGAGTCGAGTGGTTCGAACGAGCCAGAGGTGGTGCGCCGTCAGATCTCCCTGAAGGATGAGTACGACCAGGGTGGTGAGTACGAGAGTACGCCGGTCAAGGACCCAGACGTGGCGCGCGAGGGTGACCAGTCTATCGGTGAGGAGCTGCCCGAGGTTGGCATGGCCAGAAACATCTTGAGCAAGTTCCAGCAGATGGAGAAGGACAGTCCAGTTCCGAAGCCGAGCCTGAGGTTCAGTCCTCCGAGACAGAACATGCAGGTCGAATACGAATCGCAGCCGGCGCCGAAATTGGAACAGTATGAAGGGAAGTCGGAATCGGGAGTGTTCGAAAGTATGCCAACGGCCCGCGAGGACATTGTACGAGCAGATGATCAGGTCAAAGAGGACCCGCTGCCGGAGAAGGGATCCGCGAAGAATCTTGTCAGCCGGTTTAAGGAGTATCAGGAGGAGGCTGCCAAGGTTCAGACACACGAGAAGAAAGAGTTAACGCCAGACAGGTCCGGGAAGGTTGAGTACACGAGTGAGCCACGAAGCACTGTGGAGAGTTATGAAGGAAAGACCGATTCAGGAGTTTTTGAAAATATACCGCAGGAGGAGGAAGGGGTGGTGAAGTCTAGCGAAACCACAGCTGAAATCATGCCGGAGTCGGGCATGGCGAAGTCACTCTTGTCAAAATTCAAGCAGTTTGAATCTGAAGTCGGAGATAAGCCACCACCATCACCGAGTCGACAAAGGGAGATAACTCCAGACAGGACCGGGAAGGTGGAGTTCGTCAGTGAACCAAGAGGGTTCCTCGAGAGATACGAACCCAAGGAAGAGTCTGGTATTTACGAGAACGAACCAACCAATAGAGCTGAAGTCATTAAATCTGATGAGGGACAAGAAGACATATTACCTGAAGCAGGAACAGCGAAAAAGACAATGGAGCGATTTAAGGAGCTGCAGAAGCAGAGTTCATCTCCTGTGACATCACAGCACCGACAAATGACACCACCTCCAGAAGCCATTCATGGCAAAACGGTGTCTGGCGTTTTGGAGAGCACACCAGCGAAACATGCCGGGGAAGTCGTCAGGTCAGAGGATATTGTCGAGGAAGAGCTGCCAGAGCAAGGCATGGCCAAGAATCTTCTCAACAAGTTCAAACAAATTCAATCTGAAAGTTACTCCCCAACTTCGCCGACAAAACAACAAAAGGAGTTCACTCCGCCGCCTGAATCTGGTGTCTACGAAAGCACGCCTAAAGCATCAATAGTTTACGAAGAACGTGCCATAGAATCTGGTGTGCTAGAAAGTAGCCCAAGTAATCGCCAATCGGATGTTGTACGTGAGTCAGATTACGTACCAGCTGAAACCGAACTTCCTGAAAAAGGTGCTGCGAAAAGTATGGTATCAAAATTTAGACAATTAGAAAATGACAGTGCCAACAATTCTAATTCTTCTTCTCCGAAGTACAAGGAATTTACCCCACCTAGAGATACGCGTGGGTTGATGAGTCCTAAATCGCCAGCGGGTGCAATGGGTGGCGTCCAACCGAATGATCTACCAGGCCAGTATCAGCAATCGACGGAATCCGGAATCTACGAGAACGAGCCGGTGAGTCAGCCAGACGTCTACCGGGAGGCGGACACCGACTGGATGGATGGTCTTCCAGCAGAGAACACCACGAAGTCGATGCTGAATAAATTCAAGGCATTTCAACAGAAAGCTATTGATGATCAGGAAACGCCAAAGCCTATATCTAGGAAGGTGAGAGTTTTATAGATGTTCTTCACAAAGTGAGCCATATTGACTACATGTATATGTGGCTCAGGCTGAAGAAATGGGGCTAATGGGAGTTGTGACCAGTGTAGAGCCTGATCAACTAGCACACTCATGTAGCCTGATAATGATCTATGTTGCTCGGTAGAAGCATGACGGGTGTTTAATTGATGGAATGGCGAACAGTGTAGATCCTGATCAGACTGCAGATGCACAGGCTGATCTGGATCTACACTGGTCGAAAAACCCTATGCCCCATTTCTCCAGTCACAGTCACATATACTGTGAGCGAAACAAAAAGAGCTAGGTCTATTTATCCAGTGCATGTGTGGGCACAACTGGTGTAAGGAGATTTCAAAGTTTATCCCCTTACACAGATTTAAATAGCAGCAGAAATATACTGTATGAAATATATGGCACAGTTTATGAAGCACAGAAATGCATGTTTCTTCTGGGGCTTAACACATTTCAATCTTAGATCAGCATTTTCCAACATTTATTTTTCACATTTCTAAATGAATGTTTATTTTGTTATTTTTCCTATGTCAGAGCTAACAGACCATTTAAATTAGTTTCCACAACATATACTTTTGAAGAAAATACCAATTTTGTTTAACCACATGAATGTAAGTTAACTTAGTTAAAAATGAGGATTTATTATCACTTCCTGCAAATTATTTCCCGGTTAATTCTTCATTTATTTATTGCAGTTGAAGATTTTTTTCCAGATAAAATAATTGTTCACATTATGATGCTACTGGCAGTCTTTGCTAGGCATCTATACATATACATACATGTACATACATACATAGTATATACATTACATTACATTAGTCTATACATATACATACATAGGTCTATAAATTATACATACATTAGTCTATAATATACATACATGCATACATATACATTACATAGTCATACATACATAGTATATCTTACTGTATATACATATCATACATAGTACGATACATATACATACATAGTCTATGCATATACATATACATATACATACATAGTCTGTTATAAAGTGTGCACATGTAGCTTCAAATATAATGGATGACATTCATTACACTCATAGTATTAACAAATATTTTATTTGAAATGTACGCATGCAAGCTGCATTGCTATATATGCAGATATTGAACTAAATTCATTTTGCTACTTACAGTTCACTGTGTTCAAACAAGTGGACAAGACTATTAATTAACCCTTGTCATATTGTCATATTGTGAATACATATTTGGCTGACGGAAAATATCAACATTTTGCTTATTGGTTCACGCAGGTATATGTTGTTACCACTTGTTGTCGAGACGGTTCAAATGTGTGGTCACAACATATGCTTTAATGCAGAAATAAGAAAACTGAAAATATAAAAATATGTTGAGGTTGGTCTTGAAAATATAGCATGTCATCTATGAAAAAATAATAAAATTTCTGAATTTTGGTGTGTCAAATCCCAAAAATGTGTCGTATTTGAGGCGCGTAATAAATCACTGTATGCCATGTGAAATGGGTTAATGTATGAATATATACATGTCTTGATCTTGCATCTTGTTTGCATCTTGCTTGATAATCGGCATGCTAGTGCATGCGAAAACCAGATTGGCAGTTAATGGTCAACATTGAGGCAGACCGACCTTTACTTTGTCCGATCCGGTCAGCGGCTTATTGTCATTTGAAAATACCTACACTGTCTTGAGTTAATATTACGCTATTCTGTCCAGTATAGCAAACTGTGTAGACCATGATCAGGCTGAACATGAAGTCATGGTTGTCCGGAATAGTATGGGTGCTCTGGTTTCCTCCTGATGTTTGGGAATGCTACTTTGCACATAATTACCGTTACATTATTGGCAAAATTGATCATACATTCTTTTTTCAACATATACCCAGTAGTTGAATTTCATGCTTGAAATCTTGCAGTTTAATTGGTTGTGGCCGAGCTCAGCTGGGGCTTGACCAATCAAACTTGTTTGATTTTGAGTGCAAATTGCTAAGAACATTTTACAAGTAAATCACCATTCAGCTGATAGGATACTTTCCTTTTTGCTGTAAAGAGGATTCAAATGAGTTGTCAAAAAATATTTGAGAATAAATCAGAAGCATACAGACAAATTATTGAATTTCTTGTACAATGTATAAATGTATAAAGTTGACCTCAACCACCAAACCATTACATGCTGAGGCTACACAATCTTTTTCCCACGAAAAATACAAAATAATTCTCTAAATTATGCACAGAAGAATATGTTGTTACCACTCATTGGAACTGTCTCGTTGAGATGGGTCAAATGAGTGGTCACACCATATACTTTTGAGAAGAAGTAAAAAAAGTAGCAAAAACTTATTTCAATTTGTTCATGGGTTTATAAATCTAAAACGAAAACTGCTACTTTTAAAAGATCATTAGCAGCCCTAACAGTAATAACAACCCTGTATGTGAAGACTGATCAGGGTCTACACTGATGGCACGGAACTATATATTTCTCATACGCTTGCTCTAACCTCATTTGCTGTATATTCTTACCAGAAAAACACAGGCACACAGAAGGTAAACCTAGCAAAGGGAGGTTATAGATAATACTGCTTTCTTTCCTTTTCAGAGCCCTTCAGTAGTAGTTATCTTCCTTGGAATATATCAACAAGCCCTCCATAGCTATTCCCCTTACATGAATAAGCTAAATAAGCTATGGGAAGTCACTCCATGTGTTGCTAGAGCTTTTTAATTAACCCTTAGAATGCGAGAAACCAAAATTGTTGTCTGCTGTTGTTATTTTGTTTTCTTTCTCAACAAAAACATGGGTTGACAGCACTTGAGAATCATTTGCAATGGAAAATTGAAAATAAACAGCAGATGCAGAGGCGTCGGAAGCAAATTAATATTGGGGAGGCGAATGTCGACCCGAGCAAAGCATTCTACTGCATTTAAGAGACACCTTTTATTTTTGGTCCAAATATTGGGGCGGCAGTTGCCGCCCCTGCCACCCCACTTCTGACGCCTCTGAGATGACAACATCTAATTCAGTGTTGCAAGGGTTAATTTTGCCTGGCCAGAGCCGGGTTGTGGTGTTCGTGCTGGAAAGTAATGTTGTAATTTCACTGGTCAATATGCAATGCTGTTTCCATTCTGGTACATTCCCATCTGTATATTGACTCGATAGTGAACACACGTTAAACCCAATTAACTGGCTGTCTATATATATGTATAGGGTGTATGAAACTATTTACTAATTTCTGTAGAAATTAAATTTTACGTTATCTAACCTTTTATTTTGGGATGTACAATGTATTACATACACATGTAGCAGTCTTTGTCTGTTCCACATTTTTGTGCCGACAAACTTTTGGCTATTAAACACATTAAAGTTATTTAAATGTAAGTTAAATTCCCATAGCAAAATCGATTTTTCGCTATAAAATCAATATTTGATGGAATTTCATCAAACCAAATTTTTTGGTGAGGGTGACTCTTTTGTTATTGGTGAAAAAGTACTTACATTTAAATATTTTTTAGATTTTATGTGTTTAATAGCCAAAAGTTTGTTGGCAGAAAAACGTGGAACAGACTGTATACTGTATACACAGTGACACATAACATGTATGCACTTGTATATTTAGCCATTAGAATGATGACCGGTGCGGCTACAGATCAGTTAGCAGACTTATATGGATCTTAAAATTTGATCGGTAATTTTTGTACAATGCTTTCCTCAATAGTGTAGGCCCTATATATCCAAATTGTGTGGATATGCAGTCTGATCAGGGCCTACACATGTGGTAAACTTAATAAGACCATTTTTGTCGTGGCGAGTCACATATTGTCGCAAAACTGCCCTGTCCTGTTGCATATAGATATCTGTTAATTTCATGGATAGTAACTCTTGCATTACTTACTCATTTGATAATTTCTACTTATCTCCCTTACTTTTAGTATAAGTGATCTGTTTGTTATATTATTTTTTCAGCATAACAATATTTGTCTTCCATTACGAAATGGGGCTTATTGACCATTTGATCAGTGTAGATCTAGATCAATCCAAGCCGGCTCTGCACTGTTTACCATTTTACAATTTACTCTGTCAGGGTGTGGGATCACGTGGTTTCTGAACCTGATTTTCCGATGTGACGTAATCTGTGACGTCACTTTTACAGTAGATTTACTGTAAAATCTTCCTAACAAACGGACAACTTTTGATGACATGTAGTGCACCAAATATGATGACATATGTGTTTTATGGGTGCTCTGAAAGTTATTTACAATAACTTATAACTTTCACAAAGAATTGTTTACTGTTTATTTCTTACATTCACATGCTCTAGTTTTTATTTCCATTTACAGTAATCGATTCTTCGTCAAAACGACAGAATTATGAGATTAAAAACCGCCTAGACAATAAACGGCAACGTGTACTGCATTTGCTGCATTTTATTTCATAAAAATATGTCATCTCATTAGAACGATATTAAAGGAAATCTACTGTAAACACTTTTACACATCTAAAAAATATGACATCACGCCGTTCAGAAACACGTGATCCCACACCCTGTCTGTGATATACCAGAGCTCCAGATAAGGTGTGTATGGCATATTTTGCGAACTTATTTTAGCTGAATATGCATTTATTATCAACAGTGGGAGTACACAATTTCAAATTGAGTAGTAAAAATACTGTCATAAAGTTTAAAATGTACTTAATTGAGCTGCAAAAAGATTTTTGTAATAATACACTCAAATATGTGAATGTTTAAATTTATTTTGATCATTTGTTCCTTATTTGATCATTTGTTCCTTATTTAATAATAAAGAAATCAATAATCCATTTGTAACAATAAAATATGAATTTAATTTGAAATCAGGGGGTACGCTTTAGACACAAAGCTTATCTGGAGCTCTGGTATATGGTATTCTTGATGTTGCTAACAAATATTATGAATATGTATTCATGTTTGTTTGTGAATTTCTATCTGATCAGAAACTGCACTGATCAAAATGTCAACAAGTTCCATTTTGTCACATAATTTAAATGTATTATATCTGATAAACAAACGTGGGAGACAAATGTTAGTTCCCTTCATTACACACTTATCTCCCTTGCTCTGAGGTGTGAATAAAACAAGGGAGACAAATAAATCAAATGTTGCTTCACTCGCATTGTCTTCCTTGTATCCTGTGAGGGATTGGCTGATCAGGGGAGACAATTGTTACCTCGCTTCATTACACATTTATCTCCCTTGCTCTCAGGCATACAATTAGGGGAGAAAATAAATCGAATGTTGCTTCACATTGTATAAATCACTGGCGAAGAAACAGGGGATATAAATATTGCTTCGCTTCATTGTCCCAATTATTTCCCATGTATAATTCACTCATGTCACAGGGACTGGGTTAACAGATGGTTCAAATGAGATGATACTATAGAGAATACTAATAATGCTTAAAATGAAAGCTGTCTCGCCCATTTCATATCAGGCACGGATTCACAGGTATCAAACTTTACCATCGTTTTTTTCCATTCTCTTTATTTCTCAAAGAAAGTACAAGTTGTTGCCACTCAGTTGAACCGTCTCGAGGAGACAGTTTAGCTGTGTGGCAACAATATATACTTTTAGTGAGCAATAAGAAAAAGAAATTATTAGATAAACTGTGTATCTTCAGTATGAATAGAATTTTTTGTCGTCTGCTGTTTATTTTCTATTTTCCATTTTTATCATCAAAAACATGCTTTGACAGCACTTTTGAATAATTTACAACATGCTTTGACAGCACTTTAGAATCATTTCCATTGGAAATGATTCTGAAGTGCAGTCGAACCATGTTTTCATTGAGAAATAAGGCAAGATATAAAAGCAAGAGCAGACGACAATTGCTGTGTGTCGCGGTCTAAGGGTTAAAGTGGCTATCTACAGAACTCTGCTTATATGATCAGCCAATTAGTTTACCCATAAATCAATCAAACACTGCTGTGTTTAGAAAAGTCTTCGAAGTATTTTTTGCTAATGCTACTAAAGATTGTTTTTAAATATTAAATCATTCCAAGGTGTGTTCAGGAAAATGGCATATATAAATATAAGCAGAGGTGTGTTTACAGCTACTTTAAATATAACTTGTGCACGTTTCTAGTCATTCTTATCTCATTAGGTAACATAACTCTCATTAAACCCGCCGTCTCATTTGAACCGTCTTTGCCACCGGCCCCTGTGACTTATTTTGTGTTTGTTTGTCTGCCAGGATGACTCCCCACCCCCATGTACAGACACCGAGGTAAAATCACAGGCACGTGACACCGGTAGATGAACGTCTGAATTTCATTTAATTGGGTTCATGAAATAATTATTTTCTTTTGTTTATTTATTGATTTGTATCCTGTTGATTTCTGATGATGCCATGTTTATTCAAATAAATGCCTCGGTGTGTTTTAATATTCTGATGTTTGCCAATTATCATGGAACAAAACATGGAAATTTTCATATTTGAAATATGTATCAGTTATCTCCCTTGCATTCTCTGATGTATAAACATGGGCAGATAAATGTTGCTGTACTTTGCTTCAAATTCCTTCTTCACATTTTCATATGTGAAAATAACATTTTTGGCTGAAAATACTCTTCGAGAGTCGGCTACTATTTAAATAAATATGACATTGTTTTTTCTGTTGAACATTTTTTGTTATTTCTCCATGAAAATTCTGTGCACGTGCATGTATGTGTTAAAATAAATGGCTCATGCAGAATACCCGTGTGGGTACATAAATCTAAATATTGGTTTGCAATTTGTCTTCTTTCTTATCTCCATAATAATGTTGTTATATTTACTCCATACACCTTTTCCAACATGATTTTTTTTTGTCTAAATTCACAAACAATAAGAATGATTATTATTTCATGTATGGGTAGAGTTTATCAGACGTTCATCTACAAGGTTGTTATAACATATACACACTTTACACATATGCACCGTTCATAATATCTACCACACATTGATTGCTCGTTCATAATATCTACCATACATTGACTTCTTTCAGATTGCAATAATCTACTCAAACTCGTAGTTTATGTATGTCTCTAGCTGAGGTAGTCTCAGATGAAACGGACTGATGACTTTTACTATTTCATCTGTCTTTTTGTATTTTCTGTATCCTGATAACCTCAGCTAATAGGGATGGCTTTTACTACTTCACCTGCCTTTTATATTTTCTGTATCCTAATGATACAGAAAATATAAGAGGCAGGTGAAGGAATAACAGATGAAGTAGTAAAATGATCAGTATTAGCCAAAATTATCAGGATATAGAACATATAGGCCTGATGAAGTAGTAAAAGGCATTTGTATTAGCCGAGATTGTCTCGTGTATTACGTCCTAATTTTATGTCATCTTTGAACATGCGTCTACCTGATATCATTTCAGATATTAATTTGATATTATGTAGGTTTTCATCCAATGAAGTCCGTGTCCATTGTGGGATTATGTTTAATTTTCTACTTTCGTCACACTATGATGGTAGTACCGGTATATGGTTGTCTTAGCAATAAATCCATCTTTAATCCAGGGTTTGAAATCTCAATGGTGAATTCAACATTTCCAGGGCTCCAGCCTGGGTCCTAGTGGTCTGGTGTAGTAAGGGCACCTGATACCAGATCAGTAGCCTATTTCACCAAAATTGCAAAGTATACTTATCTAGCTAAGTATACTTTGAGGGAGTAATCATTTCTTTTTCCTGAAATGCATTATTTCATATAGAGTACAGAATTATTATACATGTACTGCATTTATTACATTATCACAGCCAAAATGTCTGTAATAATGTAATATATTCAGTACATATAATAAAAAGTAATACATTTGTCCTTAAATTGAAAGTTTCTCCCTCAATGTGTACTTAGGAAGATAAGTATACTTTGCAAGTTTGGTGAAATCGGCTACTGGACACCATGATATGCATGTTTCCTCTCTGTCTAGGCCTAGCTTGTTGAACAAACATAGAACTCCTAACAACATTTAAGCAAATCAATCAATCATTTATAACGGTAGAATGAGACATCTTCCAAATGAATTTTAAAGGGTCTGTTTTCGCAGGATCCCCCTACACCCTCTGTTACTATTGGTCGATTGACACCCAGAAACAGTGTCGTGAGTATAGCGGTGTTGGCAGTTAAAGGCTCATATTAAACTAGTTGCTTGTAAAAATATTCAACATATCTTTATCATTCTTGGGTTTTTCAAGGCTTGTCTTTCACTATTTTCGAAAAAGAAAAGGAAACATATCTTTATCATTCTTGTGTGTTTCAAGGTTTGCATTTAACAAGTAACACCGCTTTATCATTATCGGGTGTTTCAAGGCTTTTGTCACACTATTTGCATATCAATTTTTCTCTTGTTTGTTCTTGGGTGTTTCAAGGCGCGTATCAAACTACATGTATTTGCAACTGAAAATTATTATTGAACATTTCTTATTTTTTCTTGGGAGTTTTAGTAGGGTATCCATATGATGGGATAATAGATGTTTCCTCTTTCCGAACACATGTTTCTTTATTTACCTTAACATATTTCTTTGCCTACTGTGGATGGATTTTAGTTTCACTTTCAACTAATCTAATTCTAATGATTCTCATGTGCAGCTGTAGTTGGGTTTTTAAAAAAAAAAGAAATGACATGAAATAGGAAAATTAAGCCGGGACAAAATGATTTTCCCACCATCATACGACTAACTGAAATATTTGAATGCACTTGTAGATAGACTAACACGTTTACAAGGTTTCAGACAGAATCATTAGTTCCAGATGTTGGCAACGGTTGCTGAAAATATCCTTACTGATTCTCTTATATTTCCTCGATTAACCTTTTCAACCCTAAATAACTGGAATGGACTGATTTTTTCATTTTCGGACCGTTCCGATCATCACAAAATTATTTTCAGACCAGTCCATTTATAAAAAGGGGGTGTTTTGTTCCCAAAAAAATATGAAAATAACTTGCAAAAAGTGCATATCGAGATGAAACGGCTCGTTACGAGCCGGCTCATCTGGATCTACACTGTTTGCAAACACTGCTATAGAGGTTTGTAGTGTTGAAAGGGTTAACATTAAAACTATCAATACTTTCAAAGCAAATTAATGAAATGCTGAATCTAATTCTCACAACCTTTTGATGTCATAAAATACCATATTTTATGTAACATTGTGATAATAGCAAACATGGGGTGTAGTGTTGGGTTATGGTGTTGGGTTTATTAATTGTGTTTTGGTGGAAAAGTGTGCTAACATTTCCTTCAAGTTGTGATATTTTGGTCTCTTCTTCAACACATATTTAATACATTTAGTTAGTTTTTAACATTTTAATTTTCAATATGTACAATAGATGACATAATTTCATCAGTTATTAAAGGTACATGCCCACTCAGTAGGCACACAATGTTCTTTATATCAGATACATCATCTGAGACATTTTCTGGCAAAATAAACATTAATTCACCATTACCCCACGTATTTATTGGCAGTATTATACATTTATATTCTTAAATTTCCACACTGATATCAGGGGTGGTAACTGTGTTTCCTTAAAATGTTAACAGACAGTACTGTTTATTATCTGTATTTAATTTTTGATGTGCAATGATCATACTTTATAATCTGTCTAAAATATTATTTTTTTAGGTGATACATTTAATTAGTATAAATAATTAACAAATAGCATGCCTCATTTGCATATGAAAATAGCCTGATACCACCGCGCGTCACTAACAGTAAATTAAATATTTCTAAATTATTATATCTATACCGTGCACTCGTAATTTTTAGAACTGGTGGAATAGTGACACAATTATGCACTTAGTTAATTCCCATAAAGAACAATTTTGGCTGAGTGGGCATGTACCTTTAATAACATTCATCTTTAGTATTACATTTCAAGTTTGTATTTTGTCATAATTTAGTTAATAATTTACATGCTATCAATTATATACTTTATATCTTATATATATGTACATATACTTCTCTAGTTGATATATACATGTACAATTATATACTTCTCTAGTTGATATATACATGTACAATAATGATTCTAATAGAGGCTCATGCTCTAATAAATGCCCACCCCCCAGTTTTGATGTTGAAAATAACTAATTTTTTGGCCGATTTTCTTAAAATAATTGCCTCTATTAAACCACTTGATAATTGAAAACAAATATTTCTTCTGTCGCTTTCAACCGCAAAAGCGAAATCCCGGTGTCACAGTAATTTCCTCATCGGCAGTAGCTATTTTCACGATTGTTGGGCGATCAGAATTTACACGGTTACGGAGCCTTAGGTCGAAAATAATCACACTAAGGCCGAAACGTCCACTGTCCGAAATGTCCGTAGGCGTAAATCTGATCACCATTAATGATTGACGCCATCTTGATTTATACATTACCAGTATTTTAACCGTTTACCGACTGTACCATAATGACCAAAAGTGGGCCGAAACGTCTTGGTTCAAAATTTCCATAAACTGACGGAAAGTACAAGGCAGACGTTGAGAGCAATGTCCATTCGTTACGTTTTTTTGTTTTTTTTTCAGAGAGCAGAAATACCATTGAAACTTGTATATTTTATCGAGCCCGCTTGCGGAAAGCGAGACAGTGATCACAATGACGTCCATCCGTCTATCGGAACGTCCGTCGGAACGTACGTTGGAACGTACCTTCCAACGTATCTCCAACGTATACCTTGGAACGTATCTCTGCAGTTGTAAGTCACATTGACTTGAAACTTCAAATGCTTATTGGTCATCATCCATTTATTCATTATGTGTCTCACTCATGCGGCCCCTGTGCCCCAAGGTCAAATGACTTAGAAGTTTGCATTATTATAAAATATGTGTTAAAGTTTTTACATACCTTATATCTACACAATCATTACTCCAATTTACTTCTTTTCATTCTATAGCCTGCCCATGTGGTCCACATGTCCAAGGTCAAATGACTTTGAAATTTGTGTTAAAGTTTTTATATACCTTATATCTCCACAACACTTACTCCGATTTAGTTCAAATACATGTAATTCTTTATTATCATCCATATTTTCATTCTATAGCCCACCCATGCAGCCCACATGCCCAAGATCAAGTTCAAATGACTTTAACATTTGTGTTAAAGCTTTACATACCTTATATCTCCACAACCCTTAATTCAAACTTCAAATAAATCCACTCTGAGACCATCAAATGCCTCGATCGGCGGGCTCAACATGCCGGCCTCGGCCATCTGGTATCATTTTCCCTTCGCTGAATAACATGCCTCTATTAAATGCACCCAGGACTTTGGAGCCAGTGCTGATTCTATAGACGCCCCAGCATGTGTCTATTATAATCATTACGGTACATGTTGTACCTTCTCAGTTTGTTCCCATCTGTTCTGATCTTCACACCGAATGTACATGTACTTACCTATATATAATATGTATATGGGCCAGAATTCAGTATTTGGCCTAATAGGGGGATATTTAAGAGATTTTTTTTGATTTTGTGCTTTGTTCGAAAAACTACAACGTGGCATAGTCCAAGCCACTAGGGTTTGGACAATTGCAGTTGTTTGCAGAATATACGGTACATGCCTTTGACTACGGTGAGATAGAAATGTGCTGAATCTCGTGTATGTAACATTGACAAAGAGGTAATATGTATTTGGTGATCCTATGTTGCTTTCAAATGGGATCTTAGTTTCTTTGTTATGTAAAGACGTGTTTTACTGTGCACTAACAATCACCTTTACCAGAAAATGCATTGATTATTGGTTGATGAAAAAATGGCTACAATATATTTTTCTTGTCAAATGTTACATACACATATTCCATGCTCATTTTAAACTGTTAAAAATGAGATTATACTATATGTTTATGGCTTGTAACAAACCTATTTGGACGTTATTTGTTGTAGAGGCATTATTTTAAATCATGCCTTACCTTGAGAAGTATATTGTGACATTTGATCGAAGTCGCGTATGTAACATTGACAAATACATTGACAAATATGACAAGCAATATGCTTATTACTATGTGGCAACTGGAATTTCTTCTTGTAAGACAATAAACTGTATAAAGATAAGATGATTGTTAACAGTTTACACAGAAAATGTTTTGATTAATGTGTAATAAATAAATTGATTGTAATATGTTATTCTTGTAAATTTTACATGCACATTTTTCAGGTTTATTTATTTATGTTAGTAATAAGTTTACATGAGCAGATTAGAGTTTGCAACCATCCCATTATCACCAAATTTTGTTTAAATCCACAATTTGATAATTTAAAATACCCTGAATACTCCATTGCAACATCTTTAAGGTACTGTAACATGTTTTCGTCAGTGTTACGTACATATCATATACCTTCCTTTATTTATACAGCAAATAGCACTACATGAGCTATTTACAACTTATAATAAACCTACAGGGACAGGATTTATTTTATAAACTTTTTATAAATTAATTATTATCATGAACGGACTATTTCAACATTTGAGGCAATTGATGTATGTAACAATTTTGTCAATTTTGTCAATGTTACATACACATTATTGAAATTCCTTTACATATTTTGTAAATAAGATTATAAAAGATGTTTGGTTTGTAACAAATCTATTAGGAGCAGCTTTATGTTAAATGCATTGATTTTGCTTATATATTGCCATAACCAGTCCGTTAAAACACGTTGATCTGATTTACAGCAGTATGTAACATTTTGACATGAAAAACATGAAAAACTATACTTCCTATCATTTTTTTTCTAGCTGGCCATATCCTCTATGTTTTGGTGCCAAAAGTGAGAATATGCTGATTTCTAACAAATGTAGTAAAATAAACCTGGCTGTTGATTGTTGTTTGCTATGTTTATATGAAGCAACTTCTGCGTATGTAACAGTTTGTTGACAAGAAATATTATAAATATTAAATACACTTTTACCATTTTTGTTTCTTTTAAGATAAAACAAAAATCTTACTTGCATCTTAAGACTCACCGCCAAATGGTTCAATATGTCAGTAAAGAAACTAATCAGGTTCCATATTGTAAGCTACTGGACTGGTTATACGTATGTAACAGGGTTTGACAAGAAAATGTTACATACACACACTAATTTTGGTTATATTTTTTTCAATGGTTATACTTCCGATGGACAAATAATTTTTGTACTGAAATATAGTTAGACTGCTCACAGAAACGTACGATTTCTTTCGATGCAATGCAAAGGGCAAGATCAATATGAAATACTTGCACATACAGTCGAACTTCGATGGGTCGAACAGCCTGCGGGGTTAAGTTTTAGTTCGACCCATCCATTGTTCGACCCATCAGGATTTTCTACTGTAACCATTTCAGATCTACGAGTTGGTCAGTGTACTAAGTGAACAAATCGCCATTACGACACGTTGTTTCATATAAATGAGCTTACATTTGCATTTACGGTTGATTGTCACAGTCGTTTATTAACAGAAACGGGCTTTAATAAAATAAAGAAAGCGGCAAACTCATGTGTGTTTTTATTTACTTAGCCATTATACAGCAATAGAACATGAGAACAACAGAAAATGATTACGAAATACAATTGGCGGACTTGATTGCCCCGTCCGATACGATAATGCCCAGTCGCCCCATCACTACTTCTGACCCGAATATCCCCCCCCCCGGCAGAACCGGGTCCTTCCTCGGATTGCTCGGTCGTAACTAGTGCATTGTGGTAGACATTATTACGAGTCTGATGATCTGTAAAATATGTTTTGCTTATATGGCGAAAAAATCGGATGACACATCACACTCATTACTGATCATAGTAAAAACAGTTCATGTTGATTTACAACTTAAAAGGCCAGATGCTTGGGTCATTAATTAAAACTGAGCGCTATTTAATTCCACATGTCCCATAAATTACCACTTTAATTAACTAACAACTTCGCCGACATTGGTCAATGCATAATTACCACGTATGCTGGTCACGACTGCCGTTATTGTATACGCTCAAATGACCACTTGAGATTTGTTTGACAACCGGTTAACAATAGGTGTGAAAGTCAATCAACTAGTCTGGAGACAATCGTCTGACATGTTCGAGTTTTTGTGGTGTTTATAGTGGATTTATACACGACCGGGCGTGACAGCGATTCGAGGTATTGAGGGTTGTTCGACTTTCACAAGTTCGACCGGGTAGTTTTAACGTATTTATATAGGAATTCTGCCGGGACCTAAAAGCTAGTTCGAGGCAAGCATGGCTGACGAGTTTACCAGGGTTCGACCCATCGAAGTTCGACTGTACTAGGACATGTTAAAAATGTCCCCCTTTTTCACCTAAAAAGTGTGAGATACATACATATTGAAGAACTGTACAGCTTGTTCAATCCACTTCAATAACCTATTTTTTGATACTGCTAGATAGTCTCTATATGTGTATTCATATAACTGAAGTCGTAAAAGTGTTCCATCTCAACATTTCTCTTTGTATGTAGTGTTTAAATGGAATTGACAAGAAAAATATGCATTCTCCAGAATAGCGAATTCTTGCCCATATATGTGCATATTTTTATATGTTGTATGTACCTTGAACAATCTTTTAGGAAATATATAGTCGCCACCCCTAGTATTCTTGATTTATCACAAATCTGCTCTTGGAGAGACAGTTGTTGCTATGACTGGAGAAATGGGGCTTATGGGATTTACACAGTCTGATCAGGTTCTGCACTGTTCTCCATTTCATCAATGAAACACTCTTCATGCTTCTAACAACACAGACGACAGGAGAGTGTGTTATTTGAGCAGGAGCTACACTGCTCACAAATCCTATAAGCCCCATTTCTCCAGTCACAGCCACAATGTAAGAAACCTCTTTCTGACAGCCAGGGTCCAGTTGCTCAAAGCCTCTGTTAGCTTAACGGACTGTTAAATCCATAACAGTGTTAAGGATTTAACATTACGTTAAGCTAACCGAGGTTTTGAGCAACTGGGCCCAGGTCACACACATGTATGTCTATTCATTGACTAATCCATATGGGTTATATTTCATCGTGGGATAGTCTGTAACCCAATATGTTTTTACCAATACAATGCAGTGATCCGCAATCGTATCTATGTAATTCATAGAATTGAAACATTTTTGTTCACGCTGACTTATTGTTTGTCATGCCTTGGGTCTTGGTAGAGCAAAGGTGGTCTATAGATTGAAAATATGGATGATTGCAAATAACCATATGAAATTTCAAGCCTATCCGACTTACAGTCACAGAGGTAGCCGAAAACTTTAACCTGTACACCGCTACACACAACAATTGTCGTCTGCTGTTGCGTTTATATCTTGCCTTATTTCTCAATAAAAACATGGTTTGACAGCACTTCAGAATCATTATACATGTACCCCCTACAACGAGGGGGGGTATACTGGCATCAGGTTGTCCGTCCGTACGTGTGTGCATCTGTCTGTCCGTCCGTCCGGGAACACATTAGGGTACTTATCTGGCTAGCCCCACAGGGTTATGGACTTGGTAAAGGATAGGGTTGCTTACAATTAGCCACCTAAAAAATCCTTTTATGTGGCTAAAAATCCTTTTATGTGGCTAAAAATCCTTTTATGTGGCTAATATTTAACATGTGATAAGCCACATAAGTATAGTACTGTAAGAACGTTCGTCTGTCCGTCCGTCACTAAAATTAACATCAGAGGAATATTGTTATAACTTCTATTTCCTTCATCTAAAATGCTTAATATTTCACACATGCATTCCTGTAAGGCTCTATTACCATGCTGTGCCAAATCCACGACCGTCCAACCACCGCTGATCCCAAGGTCAAGATCAAATACTTGGTATCTTTACAAAACTTAACATCAGATAAATAAGTGTTGTGACGGACGCACGCACGCACGGTCTAGGTGACATACTTAGTCTCTTTACAAAACTTAACATCAGAGAAATATGTTATAACTTCTATTTCTTTCATCGAAAATCTTAATATTTCATGCATGCATTCCTCTAAGGCCCTACTATCATGCTGTGACAAATCCTCGCTGATCTCGAGGTCAAGGTCACATACTTAGTCTCTTTAGAAAACTTAACATCAGAGAAATTGGTTATAACCTTGCCCGGATCTGCTTCACATTTCACACATGCATTGCTTCAATGGACCTCTACGACCCTGTGACAAATTCACATTCTTGCCACCCCGCTAAGCCCAGAGTCAAGGTCACAAGCCCACACACTTGGAAAATGTTTACATATTTAGGGGTACCATAAGCCTCGCTTATTGACCAATCTAGTTTCCAATGGAAATGATTCTGAAGTGCTGTCAAACCATGTTGTAAAATATTCTAAAGTGCTGTCAAAGCGGTGTAAGGGTTAACGCAAATCTAGGGCAGAAGCACAGACACACAGATGCACAAACACACAGAAGCACAGACACACAGATGCACAAACACACAGAAGCACAGACACACAGATCACGCAAACAGCACGAAGCACAGACACACAGATGCACAAACACACAGAAGCACAGACACACAGATGCACAAACACACAGAAGCACAGACACACAGAAGCACAGACACACAGAAGCACATACACACAGAAGCACAGACACACAGAAGCAAACAAAAACACACAGCACATACACACAGAAGCACAGACACACAGAAGCACAGACACACAGAAGCACATACACACATATGCACAAACACACAGAAGCACAGACACACAGAAGCACAGACACACAGAAGCACGCATACACACAGAAGCACAGACACACAGAAGCACATACACACAGAAGCACAGACACACATATGCACAAACACACAGAAGCACAGACACACAAAAGCACAGACACACAGACACACAGATGCACAGAAGCACAGACACACAGACACACAGAAGCACAGACACACAGAAGCACAGACACACAGAAGCACAAACACACAGATGCACAGACACACAGAAGCACAAACACACAGAAGCACAGACACACAGATGCACTGACACACAGATGCACAATGCACAGACACACAGAAGCACAGACACACAGATGCACAAACACACAGAAGCACAATGCACAAACACACAGATGCACAGACACACAGAAGCACAAACACACAGAAGCACAGAAACACAGAAGCACAGACACACAGAAGCACAGACACACAGAAGCACAGACACACAGATGCACAGATGCACAGATGCACAGATGCACATACACACGAGAAGCACATACACACACAAGCACAGACACTCAGAAGCACAGACAAAAACACAGAAGCACACACACAGAAGCACAGACAAACACAGAAGTGCACAGATACACAGAAGCACAGACACACATATACACAGAACACACAGATGCACAGACACAGATGCAAGACAACACAGAAGCACACACACAGATGCACAAACACAGAAAGCACAGACACACAGAAGCACAGACACACAGATGCACAAACACACAGAAGCACAAACACAGAAACACACAGAAGCCCACAGAAACACACAGATGCACAGACACACGAAGCACATGCACAAACACAGATGCACAGACACACAGAGCACAGACACCACAGAAGCACAGACACACAAGAAATGCAAACCACAAACACAGATGCATCAGACACACAGAAGCACAGACAAACACACAGAAGCAGCAGACACACAGATGCACAAAACACACAGAAAGCACATGACAAACACAGAGCACAAGAATACACAGATGCACAGACACACAGAAGCACATGCACAAACACACAGATGCACAAAGGCACACAGAAGCACAGACACACAGAAGCACAGACACACAGATGCCAACAAACACACAGATGCACAGACACACAGAAGCACAATCACAAACTACACAGATGCACAAGACACACAGAAGCACAGACACACAGAAGCACAGACACACAGATGCACAAACACACCGATTCACAGACACACAGAAGCACAAACACACAGAATGCACAGACAACACACACGAAGCACACAACACACAGATGCAGCAGACACACAGGAAGCACAGAGACACACAGATGCACAAACACACAGATGCACAGACACACAGAAGCACAGACACACAGAAGCACAGACACACAGAAGCACAAACACACAAAAGCACAGACACACAGAAGCACAATGCACAAACACACAGATACACAGACACACAGAAGCACAATGCACAAACAACACAGAATGCACATGCACAAACACACAATGCACAGACACATCAGAAGCACAGACACACCAGATGCAACCAACACACAAAAGCACAAACTCCACAGAAAAGCACAACACACAGAAGCACAGAACAAACACTAGAAGCACAATGCACAAACACACAGATGCACAGACACACAGAAGCACAGACACACAGAAGCACAGATACACAGATGCACAGACACACAGAAGCACAATGCACAAACACACAGATGCACAGACACACAGAAGCACAGACACACAGAAGCACAGACACACAGATGCACAAACACACAGAAGCACAGACACACAGAAGCACAGACACACAGAAGCACAGACACACAGAAGCACAACACACAGAAGCACAGACACACAGAAGCACAGATACACAGATGACAGACACACAGAAGCAAACACACAACACAGAACAAAAGCACAAACACACAGATGCACAGACACAGAAGCACAAGAAACACACAGAGCACAGAGCACAGACACACAGAAGCACAGACACACCTCAGAATGCACAGACACACAGAAGCACAAACACACGGGGGGGGGGGGGGGTGGGGGGGGGGGGGGGGGGGGGGGGGGGGGGGATACACGATGCAGCACAAAACACACAAGAATGCACGGACACACAGAAGCACAAGAAAACACACAGAAATCAAGCACACAAGGAGCACAAAACACACAGATGCACAGACACACAGAAAGCACATGACACACAGATAGCAGACACACAGAAGCACTAAACACACAAAGACACACAGAAGCACAATGCCACAAACACAAGAAGCACAATGCACAAACACACAGGGGGATGCACAGACACACAGAAGCACAGACACACAGATGCATGCACAAACACACAGAATGCACGGACACACAGAGACACACACTGAAGCACAGACACACAGAAGCACATGCACACACACAGCACATGCACAGGACACACAGAAGCACAGACACACGATGCACAGACACACAGAGGGCACAGACACCCACAGAGCAAACACACAAGAAAGCACAGACACACAGACGCAAGACACCCGCAGCAAACACACACATGAAGCACAAAGCACACACACAGCACATGCATACACAGAAGCACAACAACACAGATTGCACAAACACACAGATGCACAGACACACAGAAGCACAGACACACAAGAATGCACAGACACGACAGAAGCCACAGACAACTCAGAAGCACAGACAAACCACAAGAATGCACAACACACAGAAGCACAAACACACAGAAGCACAAACACACAGATGCACATACACACAGAAGCACAGACACACAGAAGCACAGACACACAGAAGCACAGACACACAGAAGCACAAACACACAGATGCACAAACGGACAGGGCGGCGACTATATGTACCCCGAAAATATTTTTGGGAGAAAATTAATTTTATTTTGACCATGCCTAGTATATTCTGGACCATTGCCCACACCACATGATTTTTCTTATCTCATTGACAAATCACACTTGATTAATTCTAACAAAAAGGGATGGGATTTTCTCTGACTGAAATGAATTTTTATTTATGGTAAGCGAACTCCAGCACAATAGGGTATTATAGTAGCTGGTATTGTGCTGGGAGGTAAAATAGTGGCTTGTATTGTGGTTGACTATAGTTCACTGGCTTACTGGTTGTGTAACTTCAAAAGTTCACATCGGTAAGGTGGGTAGTGTATGCCACAGGTTTCTCCTATTTAACGGTATGCCTGTTTCTGTCTACATCTCTCTGAATACCTCCGTGACTCTATGAGCAATTGCGATAAAGATGGTTTGTAATGTCGGATACAGTGACCTGCCAGTTGCACCCTCCACATAACTGTAGCCATTTCAGAAATATTTAAAGTATAACCCTTAGACTGCTACACACAACAATTGTCGTCTGCTTGATATTTTCTGAATAAAAACACTGCACTTTAGAATCTAAAGTGCTTTCAAAGCATGTTTTTATGCCCCACCACGATAGTGGAGGGGGCATTTAGTGTTACCCTTGTCCGTCTGTCCCGTCTCGTTTGTCCGTCCGTCCCGTCTCATCCGTCCTTCTGTCACCAACCTTGTCAGTCGTAAAACGTTTAAACTGTGCTAGCTACAGACATGAAACTTGGTGTGTAGCTTCCTTATGATGAGTAGATTTGCAAAGTTTATTTCGGTTTTTGATTTGATCCCTTATCGACTTAGAATTTGGCAATTTTACCTTGTAACTCGTAAAACTTTTAACCCATAATTGCTACAGACCTAAAACTTGATAAAAATATTATGTAGCTTCTTGATGATGAATAGATGCGCAAAGTTTATTTTGATTTTTTATTCGACGCCTGGTTCATGAATTATCTCCCCTTTGGACTTGGAATTTTGCCTCGTTTACTATCAAAGCGATTTGTGGGGCATCCGTGTTCTAGTTGATGAGAAAAATAGAAAATAGAAAATAAACAGTAGAGGACAAAAATTAATGTACGGGTTAAGAAAAATTAAAACATAAGTTGTAAGGACAGCGTCATCAGAACCAGATTTTGTATACTTTTGGGGTATCCATGCTTTATCACATCAAACGTGCTCGTGTCAAAATGTTGGAATATTTATGAGAATGCAAGTGGAAAAAGCAATTACACGTGATGTACATTCACCACCATAGTTCGGGATTACAGTGTACACATACACACGTGTTCCACATAGCCATGTGTTTTGTGGTATTCGGTCCTCCGTGTAGGAAGTATGTGTCATACATCAGTGGATGTAGGGCTGGGCGCGGATGATCAGTTAGTTCATAGTGGTTGTCACAGGAAATAGGCAGGATAATAACTCTTAGAATGAGGAAAACAGAAATGTGTCGTCTGCTGTTTTTTTATTATTTTTTTTTCATCAAAAACATGGTCTGACAACAATTTAGAATCATTTCTAAAGTATTGTCAAACCATGCTTTTATTGGGAAAGAAGGCACAATATAAAACGGTAGCAGTTGACAATCTATAGTTCCCACATTCTAAGGGTTAATAGGCTGATGTACTTGTACATGTATATTGGCCTACTGTTGGTTAATTGGCATGTGGTGAAATTTTCAACTTCGCATTTCAAGCAGTGTAGATCTAGAGCATTCAAAACAGTGTACATCCTCATCAGGATCTACATTGTTTGCCAGTGCGTGATCAAATAAGAAATACATGCAGGTTGATTTGATCTATGCTGGTTGCTGCTAATTATAATCACCAAGTTGTGATTTTGTATAAACTGACCACAGTTGCATTGTGAACAGGATTTGATTGGAGGATTTAGTTGAATAACTATTGGTGTGTGAGTTGACCAATTCACTTATAATTGGTCAGATACTGTGTTGACCATTGCCTTTACAACAGTTCAGATTTCTGAGCAGTTAACTGTAAGTGAGTTACCGTAATGACTGCTCTCAGAAACTCAACTGAATTCATTGTTTCTTTGTCTGTGATATGGACGGACTTGTGAATTTCATTAACAGATCAATATTCACATGTTTAAAGCTACGTGGTTTTCCTGATCAGCTGATAGTTGACGGACTGTCATTTCCGACGGGAACAAGTACAGGAGTACTTGAGTTGTTGTTGTTGTTGATACACTACGGATGCGACAAGAGTTTGTGGTTTAATTTTTTTTAAACTTTAATTTGATTTTAATAATTGTGAAACTGTTGGTGTACTAGTTAATGGAGAGAATCTCACTTTGTAAACGGTTCCTATGTTGAGGATTTGGACAGAGGAGCATATTTTGTGGACATAAAAACAGATTTCGTGGAATTTCGATAAATACTTGGACAGAAAAATATATTTAGTGCAATTGCCATAAATACTTGGACAGAAAAACAGATTTAGTGGAATTGCAATAAATACTTGGACAGAAAAGAAGATTTCGTGGAATTGAGATAAATACTTCGACAAAAAAGGAGATTTTGTTGTATTGCGATTAATCTTTTGAGTTGTATTTTGGTCACAATTTCAAAGTTTGAAATGGAAGTGGAGAATGGCTATGGTATGGAGGAGAGAGTCGACGCCAGCGTGGACGATGTGGAGGGTCTGGATGAGGAGAGCTCAGGAGACAAGGAGAACGTCACGCAAGACGAAAACCAGAACCAGAAACGACCGTCCATCTCTAGTAATGTATACGCCAAGTTTGGGGGCACTCCCGTGAAGAAGGTTCGTTTTGGCAGTTCTGATTTTCGAATTTTAATAAATGTACAAGATCTTTGATATGTGGTGATGTTTTGCTAGTTTGAATTTCAACTTTTGTTTCTTTCTAGCCTGGTGCTCTGGTGTCATTTTGGGGAATTTGTTTTGATGATGGTGCCATTTGAGAAACCTTTTTGGAATGAGTAAACAAAATGGCATTAATGTACTAAATCTGGCAACTAATTTTTGTAGTAAAAACCTGCAACATCATGTTTCTTCGTATGCCATACAAAGTCATGTGCTTCAAATGGCACCGCCACTCTAACTTTCACGTATAATACTACATGTATTGTTGAGCTTCACGGTTATCTTGGTTATGAATAATCATTGCTTGCATAAAAATCCTCATTTTGTCATCGTACTTGTTGGATTTACATATATCCACCGTCGACTGAGAAACTGTACCTTACCACATTTGAAAGAATTCTAGATCCTGAACATCTTGCACAAGTCACACAGTATGATTATGTATGACACAGTATGATTATGTATGACACGTATGATTATGACAGTATGTATGTAACACGTATGATTAGTATGACATGACACAGTATGATTATGTATGCACAGTATGATTATGTATGACACAGTATGATTAGTATACAGTATTATATGACACAGTGACACAGTATGATTATGTATGACACAGTATGATTATGTATGACACAGTATGATTATGTATGACACAGTATGATTATGTATGACACAGTATGATTATGTATGACACAGTATGATTATGTATGACACAGTGACACAGTATGATTATGTATGACACAGTATGATTATGTATGACACAGTATGATTATGTATGACACAGTATGATTATGTATGACACAGTATGATTATGTATGACACAGTGACACAGTATGATTATGTATGACACAGTATGATTATGTATGACACAGTATGATTATGTATGACACAGTGACACAGTATGATTATGTATGACACAGTATGATTATGTATGACACAGTATGATATGTATGACACAACACAGTGATATGTTACACAGTATGATTATGTATGACACAGTATGATTATGTATCACACGTACGTATGATTATGTATGACACAGTATTAGTATGCACATTATGATTATGACAATGACACGTTATTATGTATGACAGTATGATTATGTATGACACAGTATGATTAGTATGCACATGACACAGTATTATTATGTACAGTATATAGTATGACACAGTGACACAGTATTATTATGTATGACACAGTATGATTATGTATGACACAGTATGATTATGTATGACACAGTATGATTATGTATGACACAGTATGATTATGTATGACACAGTATGATTATGTATGACACAGTATTATTATGTATGACACAGTATTATTATGTATGACACAGTATGATTATGGGCTAACAGTTTTGCTTATAACAGCACAGCTACTTCACTGACTGAATGACGAACAACATAGGTCCAGATCAGACTGTGCGAATGCTGATCTGGGTCTATGCTGGTTGCAAACGTCACAAAGTACCTTTTCTTAACTCGGGGAGTCCATGTACATGTGTGGTAAATGTTGGGCCAGCTGGTTTACATGTTAATACATTCTAGGGGTGGTTGCTATTAAAATCTGAGTACATAACTAATTACATTACATTGCATTACATACCGGTAAGCGTTATGACGGAGCAGTATTTCCAAATTCGATTTTGAAGCATTCTTTGTTTGCTTTATACTCCATGGAGAGTGACCCAAGTATTTTGCTAATACACACATTACTAGGTGAGTTTGTGGTAATACTTTTGTCTCATATTGTAGAATTGTCTCTCAATAAAAATATAGCAAAGTCTGAACATCAATGCCCTGCAAGTTTTTTCTATATTTTAGTGTGCGAAGTATAAATTCTATTATGCAATTTTTACTGTTGACCGTGGTGTAGTGATATAGCACAACCTGTTGCCTATAAAGCAGAAAACGTGCAGCTATGTAATACGTAGATAATATCAGCTATTACTATAGTAAAAGTCATCTGTGAGATTATCTAAGTACATGTACTGTAGAGCTACGGTATCTTCAGGGTGTCTCTGTGAACCGTTTGTTTATATATGTATGCATCAGCAGGAGTACTGTAGAACTGTAGAGCTATCTATTGGACTCCTTTGTCCATTTATATGCATCGGCAGATTAAGGGTTTTCATGGAAACTCTTGGACTATTGGAAATCATTAGACAGCTGACTGGTGACTCATTCCAGTCTGGAATACATGGCTCTATTGCTCCGACATAAATTAGGCACTGGTGTCACTGGGAGTTCACTGAACTTTTGTCCATTCTGTGATGGTGTCATTTTTCCTGTCCTTGTCGATTATGTTGTCTTCTATCATTAACTGAAACTCAATCTTTCTAAACTTGAACATGTTGAATAAGGGTGGTGTACAAGGTTTTATGCAAATTCAAAACCGATATGGAAATACATTATTTTGAAAATTGGCTTGCAAGTATTGCTATCAAAAGACACCATCACAACCACTGTCGTTGGTGGTTGTCATTCCATCAAACCAATATTATCTGTGCCCTTGAATACCGACCGTAACAGTTTTGATCTCTGCTTGTATGTCACATATGTGGCTATAATTCGATTCGGCTCATATTTAAGGGTGGGAATTGGCTTGAACCAACATTGCAAAGTATACTTTTCTAGCAAAGTATACTTTGAGGTAGAGGTGGGTATCGCCGGAAAAAATGTATCGTGATAGTCGGGACGTATCACGATACATATCACGATAGTATCGCGGATTACTCTGATAACCAGTTACACTGCTTTTGTACTGTGCAGCCAAAGTTGTGTACCATACATAGTTGTTGTGTGGTGTTTAACACTGTTTATAATTAGTTGTATGCATGTTCTACTCGTTTTTCTTTAATACAAAATAGATCAGTTAGTTATATTGCATAATTAATTGGCCCCCAGGCGGTTTTTGAAATAATAAAAAAAATGCCCGTGGACAGAAAGAGGTGGGGCTGTGGTGAGGGGGTGGAGGGCGCTTGGGTAGGGAGGATTGAAAGTCTAGTGTCTCAAAAAAAGATCGCTAAATACACAATACTCAATAATAATGATGCATCTCAATTTGATTGATAATAACATTGTGATTTGGAGTTGAATTTTAGCTCACCTGAGCGAAGCTCATGTGAGCTATTGTTACCGCAATGTGTCCGTCGTCGTCCGTCGTCGTCCGTGAACATTTTCAAACGTCTTCTCCTCGGTAACCATTGGGCCTATAGTCACCAAACTTCATGGTCATGGTCCTTAGGTAGGGGGATTACAAATCTGTTAAAATGACGTAATTATGTAATCCAAGATGGCCGCCGTATAAAAATAGCACAAATTCTTCAATAATCTTCTCAAGAACCGCCAACCGGATTTCGACAAAACTTGGTAGGAATGATCGATGTACAATGCTCTTTCAAAGTTGTTAAAATGGTGACCCCGGGGTAAAAAATGGGCGTGGCCCGTGGGGTCAAATTTTTTACCGAATATGGTCATGTCATATACCAAATTGAAGGTATCAATGAGGCGATCACCCTGGTGCACATTTTGTCGAAATCGGATGGTTATGTCATCCAAGATGGCTGCCGAAAGGTCAAAAGGTCGTTCTTTTATTAGAGATTTCAAAATTCTTCACATGAACCGCTTGGCCCATGGTAGCCAAACTTAAAAGTTATAGTCCATGGGTGAAGCCTTTTCAGATTTGTTAAAATGGAGGTCATCTCTAATCCAAGATGGCCGATGATCGAATGATCGATGTACAATGCTCTTTCAAAGTTGTTAAAATGGTGATCCCGGGGTCAAAAATGGACGTGGCCCGTGGGGTCAAATTGGGGTCAAATTTTATTTTTGACCGAATATGGTCATGTCATATATCAAATTGAAGATATCGATGAGGCGATTGCTCTGGTGCAATATTTGTCGAAATCGGATGATTATGTCATCCATGATGGCCACCAAAAGGTCCATTTATTCAAGATTTTGAACGTCTTTTTCTCGGGAACCACATGGCCGATGCTGGACAAACTTAAGTTAAGATCCTTGGGTGAAGCATTTTCAAATTTGGTAAAATGAGTCATCGCTTAATCCAAGATGACCGCCATCTAAAAATAGCACAATTTTTTTAAAACACATGAACTCAATGTCACATTCTCCTCTGGTGTTCATGGAGCCAGGTGAGCGAATTAGGGCCATCATGGGCCATCATGGCCCTCTTGTTTTTATTATTATTATTTTTATTGAATTGTTGAACATATATTCAAAATTAATCTACAAGGACCCACAAACACACAGAGGCATCATTAAACAACAATTGTGCACTTTAATTTTACACCAAAAATGGCCAGTTCTACTGTAACGCTGCCTTTTTCGATGTGGAAGTGAAAACAAATGGTCGCGAAAACCCATGACACGGCTCGTGTTCCGAACTTCCGGTTTGATATGAGGTTAATAAAAAAAATGCCATCAACTGCGCACAAGCCAAACGGTTCAATAAAGTGTTTGTTTTGCACATTAATGATTGTTAAAGAAACTGTCGATGTCCTAGGATGTCGAATCCAGAGGTTCCTATAAAAATCACTTCAAATATTTACCTCTTTCTAGCACCAAAAACACGATCATTGAAAATGTGTTAATAATTACAATGTAGCTATCGTCAACTATCGATAGTTGGCAGTGTATCGCGATACATGTATCGTGAAGATATGTACCTCGATCTATCGATGCACCGATACTATCGGTCAACCTCCACTTTGAGGGAGTAATCATTTATTTTTCCTGAAGTTCATTATTTCATATAGAACTAACGACTGCTGATTTGATGATTAAAAAGTATTCAGAATTATTATACTGAATTTATTACATTATCACAGCCAAAATGGTTGTGATAATGTAATAAATTCAGTATTATAAAAATTAATAAATTTATCCAAAAATTTAAAATTTCTCCCTCAAAGTATACTTTTCTAGAAAAGTATACTTTACCATGTTGGTGAAATAGCCCCAGGTCAGCCTGCACTTCCGCTTAATGTGGTCGGGGCCTATGCTGGTTTTCATTCAGTCAAACCATCGTTAGCTGTGCCCCTGATCAATCTCTGAATACCTGAGCACATACATGTATACTGTAATGACCCTAAAGACACCATTTATTTGGGGAAACGTATATAAATATATGGTTTCCCCACAACAGTGAGCGTGCCAATAGTTGGGGTTTGTATGGCAGTAGTGGTCTAATGACAATAACAATGTATTTGAATATAATTTTTTTTGGGTTTCCCAAAGCAAATTTAGGGTTAATACGGTAATCAACTTATGATCTGGAGCTTATAATACTGAACACAAATGTCCTAAGGCCCATTTCACTGACTAGATCATATATGTGTTTATTACTGGAGAAATGGGGAGTATGGGTTTTGTGACCAGTGCAGACCCAGATAATTTAATCAGAGAATCAGAGAAACACGTGTCGGTGCTTTTCTACCAATCAATATAGATAATTAATTATCAAGCTAAAGGATCTATTGGATCAGGAGCTACCCCATCAGGGTTCCAACAAACAGTATATGTCATTATCAGGTTGCATACATGAGCTAGAGGATTAGAAGCTATGCTTGCTTTAATTGCCATAATCCCCATTTCTTCAGTCACTGCAACAATTGCAGATCCTGGTGTAGTCATACAGTGTATGACACTAGGATCTACAATTGTTGCAAAGGCTGTAAGTTCACTTTTGTCATCAATTTCAACTTAATTGTGAATGTCGCCTTGGATTTTTACACCAGGGGCCGAGTGATCCAGTGTAGTAATGGCGCCTGTCACCAGATCAGGACGCTGTATTTCCGTGCTGAAAGTTGTTATTGTAGTGTCAATGCTGGCCGTGTGCCCCTCACCCCTCGCCCCTCGCCCCCCCTAGCCCCCCCCCCCCCACAATTGCAGATCTTGATCATTAGAAACCTGCTGCATTAGAGGGAAAATCCCAAAATCAGAACGGAATATTTACATTGAAAAAAATTGAGTTTAGTTCCAATGCAATATGTGTGAGTTCAACTACCATGAATACCGGTATCATGTTTTAGATTTTCATCAGTAACACATTTGTAGCGATGTTCGTTTCGAGTGTTGTGTTTGATCATCCAGTTTATTTGGTGTTTTATCGCTTTTTGTAAATGGTCTGTGGTTACTACTGTACATGTAGATCTTTATACACTTACTCATGCAGTCATTCGGAAAGTTGCAATTTGGTTAAATTAAACTCTTTCAACACTAAAGAGACCTCTTTCCTAATGTTTGCAAATAATGTTGATCATGATAACGAGCCGTCTCATCAAGATCTGCACTATTTGTGGATATTTTTTTAATTTTAACGAAATCATACCCTTTTCGGCACAGACCACGTCGCAAAACTCGAGGACAGAATCACTGAGAATGGACTATCATTGTGACAAACAAACATCTACACAGCAGGTGTCTCAGATAAGATACAGAAAATATAAAAGACAGATGATATAGTAAAAAACATCCATCTGTATAGCTGAGAATATCTAAGCTAACCGATAGAGACCTTTTGACAGGATCTGATGGAAACCCTCTATAGTTATCAAGTATTATATTGCAAGTATTATATTGCATTATATTGCAAGTATTATATTGCAAGTATTAGTCGCCTGTCAAACCTCTGTTAATACAATCGTCTTTAAATATATGACCTGTACTTGTAAACACAATTGACCACTTAATAATGTTCAGAGAGTCATTAAAAAATTGCACTTTGACCCGGTCAACACGGTCAGTGTACATATACAAGTATACATGTGTGTACTAAAATCATTCATCGATCGATCCAGGACATAATAAAAAGATTTATTGATTGTATGTGAAATAATATATATAGTATAGTATAATTTGTAAGCCTGATTTTGTAACGTTACAATTTTTTCTTCCTTTGGCCATTTTTATATGAAATACAAAATGATATGGTGAGGTGAAGGTGCTTGGCATCAGATCTGGATAATCTGGTTTCTGTGGTGTGATAATGTAGTAGTAATTTCAGTGTTGACATGCATAAGACATGCTATATGTGATTTTGTTCCTAAGAAGATGTGCGATATATTTTCCGAAAGTTAATGAAATTTGCATAGCAAATAAGGAATTCTATTCCACATTTGCTACGAAAAAATTGTCAACTTTGGACGTCATTTACAGAAAATATTATAGTTCTTTAAATATTTTTCCTGAAAAATCGCACGTCTTAGCTACAAAATCACATGGCGTTTCTCACAGAAGTTGCAATGCATGGCCTTGATGTTGAACAGGCATAGAAATCTTGATTCAACCAACCCCATCAGTCCAATCACCTTGCATGTTCTACTGCAGTGGAACCTCCCTAAACTGGACACCCTGGGAAGTGATGGTCGAATGTATCTTTAATGTAACTACATGATCACATATTACAATAACCAAGGCCATTTAGAAAATCACCATAATTATGTTAATGAGCACAATACAAGCACATCTAAATCAGCTGTAATACCTACATTTAGTTATAGATGTGACAGTTGACAGGGTGTACATTTCCGACAGGCTGTCACCTGTGTTTTGATACCTGTACTTAACTGATCAGGTGTACGTTTCACCTGGTACAAGTCATTTGTAACCTTTTATGACTAATTGTCCATTAAACAATCCATCTCGATCTGAAGGATAGTTAATTGTGACCAAGTCGTTGACTGCTATTTCTGTTCAACTCGCGCAATGCGGAGAACAGGTCAAGTTAAAATTTTGTCTCGCCAACAATTGGTTTGTCCAAATTTTGCATATTTGTCAGTTGGATCTGTACAATAAATGCAAATGTCATTATTAGCTTCCTTCATGGCTAACCACCCTGTGTCATTAGGCTATTGAAATATACGTCATGCCAGTAAAGCTTACCTAAGTCCATCCAAAATTTACAAATCTCCTGATATGTTAGTCCTATAATTACCAAACTTCATCAGTAGCTTCCTCATGTTGATGCATAACCACCCTGTGTCATTCCAGTGACCTGGACCTACTTGGTTCATGGGTTAGACATCGCCAGGTTTTGTTATTTCTGTCAAAATTGCACTATTTCCGTGACATTCATTCATATTGCATATTTGTATGACTTAGTCACCATTGTAATTCCCTGTAGAACTAGTGGCATATTTATTGATTTGAATGTGGTTCATCTGACTAATTACAATATATACTACACCCACGAGTATTGTTGTATATATTGACTTTTTCACCCCGTTCTGATCATAAAATTTACATGAAATGGTCCTGGACTCTTTCATGTAAATGTGAAGACCAGAAATGGGTAAATATGCAAAAGTACCAGTATAACTACAAGTGTAGTCGGGCATGTGGGAGCATGCGATGGGTAATTTAACAATCGGGATTCCTCTTTACCGGAATCCCAAACGGAGACCTGGTTTGGCCCTCAGGTACGTCTTTGGCTTTCTTGTATGTGAGGGTAATCTGGTTGTACCCCTTTATGTAGAATATGGTTATTCCTAATCCTAGTACCTTTAGGGGAAGGGGTCAAGTGACTTTGGTGTGGTATGGACCTGGCACCAGGTAAGGTTAATATAATTTCAGGGCTGAATACATTTTTTCTCTGATGTAAAAAATCCGTTCTGATTTTGGGATTTTCCTCCCCAATGCAGCAGGTTAAATATTGGATCAAACCCGTTGGCCCGGCCTTACATGACGTTAGTTGTTTATGGGCCATTAAACACCAATAAACAAATAAACAATTTTAGTGATTGTGTTTCACTGTATTTGTCTCTTTTTTATACTACCTGTTTATGATTCTAAAGGGATGGGTTGTGACCAATAGGTTAGAGCACTGGACTTCAATACCATACGTTGTGGGTTCAAACCTCGCCTTAGGCATAAAAAATACTTTCATAGTTAACACAGGTTCGACTGTATTTCCATCTCGCTGCATGGTTTTTCGGATGAGACTTGAAGCTGATGTCCCGTCTTATATAACCTCAGCTGTTGATGGGACGTTAATCCCATTCACTTTTCATGGTTGCAAAACACAAAATATGTTTGAGTGCGAATAAGGCTGAATTGCTGTTTTGCGACCAGTGTATATCCAGATCAGCCTGTGCATCTGCACAGTCTGATCAGGAGCTGCACTGATCTCCTTTCAGTCAGTCAAACACCTCTCCTGCTTCTAACAAAAGTATAGGTCCTTATCATTCCACAGAATTGCAATAGAGCTAGACCGGCCACACATGCCATACACCCCATTTCTCCAGTCACAGCCACATACACCCCATTTCTCCAGTCACAGCCACATGTAAGTTCTCAGGTAGGATGATTCAAATGTGATGACTACCGGCAATGACCACACTTGACCACAACTATTGTTTAGTCACCTGTATCATAGGCTTACAGGTGCGGGAGCCACCCAGGCAAATACCTTGTACAAAGTAGTTGCTTAAAACATCACAAAATATGTCACTGGAAATAAGTAAAGCTGACCGTGTTGTAGCGATGAAGCAATTGTCTATAGACATCAAACACGTTGCCAGTCCCTAATGTCCCACTGATGGATGTCGGTCTATCCTTGTCAATATCTGTTTGCTCAGTCCACAAGCTGCTGGCTTAAAACCTTACAAATACCAAATGTTTATTGTAATTTCATTATGTGTCATGTCAGTTTTATTCAAAGTTCAAAGTGCTTCACGATCAACTGTTAATAGGCTTTTACTATGTTTACAGTAGCATATATGCTTTGTAATACCCACTCAATTAAATAGCTGTGAAATACATTGATTCACATGTATATTTTAAACCGTCTGTTTCATTTGACTCCTGTAATGGGCCACAATACAGGGTGGGGCTAAGTTACTGGTGTGATAAGGACCTGACACCAGATCAGGTTATTATACATACCCCCACAAACAAAGTTTGAGGGGGTATATAGGAGTCAGCTTGTCGGTCGGTCTGTCGGTCTGTTGGAAATTCCCTTCCGCTCTATATCTTCTACACCCACGCATGGATTATCAAATGGCTTGGCACAAATGTTTCTCATGATGAGAAGGTGTGTCGCGATCAATAACCACGCACCTACGTCCAAGGTCAAGGTCACAGTTGAAGGTCAAAGGTCAAACCTATCGAAATTCCCTTCCGCTCTATATCTTCTACACCGATGCATGGATTATCAAATGGCTTGGCACAAATGTTTCTCATGATGAGAAGGTGTGTCGAGATCAATAACCACACACCTACATCCAAGGTCAAGGTCGCAGTTGAAGGTCAAAGGTCAAACCTATTGAAATTCCCTTCCGCTCTATATCTTCTACACCGATGCATGGATTATCAAATGGCTTGGCACAAATGTTTCTCATGATGAGAAGGTGTGTCGTGATCAATAACCACACACCTACGTCCAAGGTCAAGGTCACAGTTGAAGGTCAAAGGTCAAACCTATTGAAATTCCCTTCCGCTCTATATCTTCTACACCGATGCATGGATTATCAAATGGCTTGGCACAAATGTTTCTCATGATGAGAAGGTGTGTCGCGATCAATAATCACGCACCTACGTCCAAGGTCAAGGTCACAGTTGAAGGTCAAAGGTCAAACCTATTGAAATTCCCTTCCGCTCTATATCTTCTACACCGATGCATGGATTATCAAATGGCTTGGCACAAATGTTTCTCATGATGAGAAGGTGTGTTGCGATCAATAATCACGCACCTACGCCCAAGGTCAAGGTCACAGTTGAAGGTCAAACCTATTGAAATTCCCTTCCGCTCTATATCTTCTACACCGATGCATGGATTATCAAATGCCTTGGCACAAATGTTTCTCATGATGAGAAGGTGTGTCGCGATCAATAACCACACACCTACGTCCAAGGTCAAGGTCACAGTTGAAGGTCAAAGGTCAAACCTATTGCAGGTGGCAGACAGATAAACTGCATAGTTTGTGTACACAACTCCTCTGAAATCGTTCAGTGGATTGATCTGAAACTATACACACTTTTTATGCCGAACAAATTTTTTTTTTACAAAAATATCATCCTTTTAACTCAGCCATTTTTTCTATTTTTATTACCGGTAAATTGATTCATTGCGTTCTTGACAAACTCGGCACAGAGTTTTTAATCAAAATCATATTAATCCATTACTCGTGTAAGATCCTCTGTAACTGATGAATGAATTTTCAAATGTTTTCAGATTATCTCATTTTCATTGACCACGTACGCAGGTAAAAGGTCAATGTCACACATCTCTAAGGCCAGCATTAAATAATGATCATTAAATTTTTATTCAAACCTATAAAATGCTTCTAATGTTAAGCTATTTGTAAGTCCAACTCTTTGTGGGGGTATTATGATCACTCCTGTGATAGTTCTAGTTCTAATTTCTGGGCTAAATTTAAATGTTCAGTTCTGATTTTGGGATTTCCACTTCCCCCAACCCCTTCCCATTCCCCAATTCATACAGGGAAATACAGGATTCAACCTAAACTGGACTTAGCTGTTGGCAGGTAGTTAAACACCATTACACAAATGAGAAAAAACAATTGTTTGAAGTTTCACAAGCTATATTTTTATTGTATGTAATTTCCAGTACATGTAGTTGTTTTTGCTCATTGATTCTGGAGCCTGGTAACTGTCTGTAGTCAAGTAGACCATTGACATAAAGGTGTCCACTCCTGTAGACCATTGACATAAAGGTGTCCACTCCTGTAGACCATTGACATAAAGGTCTCCACTCCTGTAGACCATTGACATAAAGGTCTCCACTCATGTAGACCATTGACATAAAGGTGTCCATTCCTGTAGACCATTGACATAAAGATCTCCACTCATGTAGACCATTGACATAAAGGTCTCCACTCCTGTAGACCATTGTCATAAAGGTCTCCACTCCTGTAGACCATTGACATAAAGGTCTCCACACCTGTAGACCATTGACATAAAGGTGTCCACTCATGTAGCCATTGGACTAAAAAAAAAAGTCTCCATTCCTGTTTTACATTCATAAAGGTCTCCATCAGTAGACCATTGACCATAAAGATCTCCACTCCTGTAGACCTTGACCATAAAAGTCCACTCATGTACCATTGACATAAAGGTCTCCACTCCTGTAGACCATTGACATAAAGATCTCCACTCCTGTAGACCATTGACATAAAGGTGTCCACTCATGTAGACCATTGACATAAAGATCTCCACTCCTGTAGACCATTGACATAAAGGTGTCCACTCATGTAGACCATTGACATAAAGGTCTCCACTCCTGTATACCATTGACATAAAGGTATCCACTCCTGTAGACCATTGACAAAGATCTCCACTCTGTAGACCATTCTGTCATAAAGTCTCCACTCCCTGTAGACCATTGACATAAAGGTCTCCACTCCTGTAGACCATTGACATAAAGGTCTCCACTCCTGTAGACCATTGACTGGGTCTCTTGACGATACATCTGGTATAGATGCCGGTCGCTACAACAGCAATGCAGAGAGAGATATATGTACATGTGTAATTTTCTGACTGGCTCCATAAGCCATGATGCTGAAGTGATACTGTGGAACCTTTCTAAACCGGACACTCTGGGAGGTCCCCAGTGTGCCTGGTTTAGAGATGTTTCACCATAATTTAGGCGAATGAGCTTGTGTCAAGTTGATGACTATAATTGTTTGTGATTAATTTCTGCTCTTATATCAGCCAGGCCCTGGATGTCAGCTCTGGAATTATCTCTCATCTTCGCCAATATTAATTAAATAAAAAAATATTTTCCGTAAATGATGCCAAAAGTTGACTCCAATTTCAAAGTCTCTATGGTACACGTAGCTGCCTATAGGACATTGTATCTTACATAAGGTTAACCTTTTCACGCCTAAATATCTGACTTTGATAGTTCCATACTCATTTCCCTTAAAGGTACTCTGTCTCAGATGAGGTTGGAAAGTGGGGTATTGAGTTAGGGAAAAACAAAATTAACTGAAGATTTGTATTGGTTTCCTGAGTGTATTGCCCCTGTGAGTGATCTGAGAAAATAAAAACAATATGAAAAAAAAAAAAAGTATTAGCAAAACAATAACTAGCGTTAGTAACGCTAGTTTTTGTCGAGCCCGCTTGCGGAAAGCGAGACATAGTGATCACAATGACGTTCGGGTGTACGTGCATCCGTCCGTGCGTCCGTGCGTGCGTCTGTCCGAAATCTGCGTTAAAGTTTTTAAAAATACCATCAAATGCCTCGGCGGGCTCGACATGCGGGCCGTGGCCATCTGGTGTTAAATATAGAGTTCATATTTCCCACTGAAGTGCTCACACTTAGTAGCCACATGCCTTGCTTTGACTAGATACTATGTCACCAACTACCTCACCGATAACATTCAGTTCTCGCATTTTTAAATTCGGTTATTTTTTATGACCATGCGCATACATCGTGTGTTAGGGTATTACAGTGTCAATATGACGATTATATAGATTATATACAATACTGACCATATCTTCAATAAGTTTATCTTTTTGTCTTATCTGCAGTAGTCGGTGTTAGCATGAGGAATTACGTCACTGCTCACGAGTTTTCGATAGATCGGAGAAAGAATTCTAGAACTAGTGGGTTATTCCAGATACTGCCAAGTTAAACTGAGCATGGAATTTCCTTGACTTCATATGCAAATTATGAAATTACTTAACCGACAAATACATGTTTCTGACCTAGAACAAGTTGCGACTGTATTCATACAATATCCAGTGATATATCAAGTGTTTTTGTGAAATGTTTATTTGGAGGTACCATTTGAGTCTCAGTACCTTCAAATGACTTTATCTGTTGATAGGCTGTTAAACACCAATTAAACAAATCAAATCAAATCCATACAGTACTCATTTCTGGCCTATTCCATAAGGCAGATCGATAAGGCATATTTTTAAAATATCAGAAAAGTACTCGCAAACACCAAATCTACATAATTAGAGCTAGCATTAAATATTCAGAGCTAGCTCCAAATGATTTAGAGAGCTCTTCAATGAGTTGGAGCTAGCTCTAAATATTTAATGCTAGCTCTAATTATTTAGAGCTAGCAATACTTTACGTATATTTTGCGTTCCAATTAGGATCTAGTGTTGGCAAATTGCTTTTGGTTTGTAGGGTTGAATAGGTTAAGTACAGGAAACAAACTGTTGAGTCGGCGTAAATTATTTCTCGCCCACCACTTGAAAATTTATTGTAATCAGCAATTTCCATGCTTCCTTATTTTCCGTTATTGATGAGCAAATTGTATTTGCAGATCAATCCAATTTTAAATGTTATTATATTTGCTGGTATGTTATGTTGGGTATCATGTTATATCAACATTGTTAATTTTAAATGAACTTGTTTTCCTTCCTGTTGGTCACTTATAATCACTCGCTCGCTTTTTATACGTGACCGACAGGTAGGGAGCATGCCAGGGGTAATTTAGTGATGGGTTCATCCTTACTTCAATCCCGGTATCCATTGTAATTTGGCCCTCATGGACATTTTTGGCTCTTGTGTGCGTTGAATCCAGTTATGCCCATCATAAGAGTAGTAAGATTAGTGGTAATCGTATTACTTTTATGGGAGTAGTCCAAGTGTCTGGACCTGGCACAGGATCAGATTATTCAAATTGATTTATCTGAAAAGAAGTCCTAATATCACTACTAATTAAAATATTTGTATATTATTCATGTTGTACAACATTTAATCTCCTGTTTTCTGTTTACAGATGTTAGTTACCACAGCAACAGAGTGTTCAATATAATATACTGTAAAAACCCTAACTATTGAGACAGACTTTATTGTGAGAACCATGTGTGAACAATATGGTAAATGTACGTGTTCCCACACAAAGTGTGCCTCAATATTCAGGGTGAGTATCGTTGTGCTGCATATTGGGATACAATTTGTTTTGTGATGGGGGTTTCCTGAAACACAGTTTGTAACCCTTAGACCGCTACACACAACAATTGTTGTCTGCTGTTGCTTTATATCTTGCCTTATTTCTCAATACAAACATGGTTTGACAGCACTTCAGAATCATTTCCAATGGAAATGATTCTAAAGTGCTGTCAAATCATGTTGTAATTTATTCTAAAGTGCTGTCAAAGCATGTTTTTGATGATAAAAATGGAAAATAGATAATAAACAGTAGACGACAAAAAATTAAGATAGCGGTGTAAGGGTTAATATATGAAGGCTTATTATGGTATATATACTGATTTACTTTTCAGCTTTGAAATTTGTATCCACTTGTATATTGTCGTCTGCTACTTTACCTTATTGCTAAACCTAACATGTTTTCATGAAGAACAGAAACTAATAGTGAACAGCAGACGATTTAATTGAAATGCAAGGGTTAATAATTAATTGATATAATAATCAGTGCCTGTGTTTGACTTACATGTATGCAACGTGGGCAATCCAACTGTTGCAAGTGTGAATTTTTGGTTTGACTGAATGTTTCCACAGCAGGAATAGTGCAATGAAACAACTCAATTTTGCACTCGTTTTACCTTGAGAAATAACAAAAATAAAATATATATAATACAAAATTTCAGGCTCGTAAAGGTGAATTCCGCATGTAATGGGTTAATCCTCAGAATGTGGGAAACATAAATTGTCATTTCTGTCATGGTATATTTTGTCTTCATATTTTTACCAAAAATGCACAATGTTGATTGCAACAGGTGGATTTGCTCCCATGTTATACTAGCTGCCTTGCCATGTGACGTTTATTTGCCACGTTTTATGCCACGTTTTGTTCTATTGCACACAGGACAAGGGAATGCAATTTGCCGTTCAGTCGGAAAAGTGTGATGCATGCGGAAAAACCGTGTACGCGATGGAAAAAATGGAACTGAACAATCATGTGTATCATCGGAACTGCTTCAAATGTTCGCATTGTAGTGCACGATTAACGTAAGATAATCTAGATATTTTTGTTGTCTTTGTGTATTGTCTTGTACTAATATATAGCCGCTGTATAGGTATGTGTGTTTATGCAATTTTGACCCAAATCACCTTGCTCTCAGTGATATGCTTGTCGGAGCTGGTGTTTTGGGTCACTTGCATCCTTTTTTATCCAATTCATGCCAAAAGTATATGATGTTACCACTCGGTTGAACCGTCTCATCGAGACGGTTCAACTGAGTGGTAACAACACATGCTTTCATCAAGAAAGAAAGAAAATATAAAAAAAAATTGTTGGTAAGTTTTGATACCTGTGATACCTTTGATAATCAGTGCCTGGCATGAAATGGATTAAACAGGTGAAATAATCGGACCTACCTACCTACACAAAAATGTAGCTCATTGATAAATATCATGAAATTAGCCCCATGGCACTACGATACAAGACGACTGGTGACATGCATGTCTTGTATCTTAGTATGTGGGCATGGTAATATTACGAATAATAATATTTCTATGGTAGATCCAATTTGTTCTCCTGTGATATCGCTGCCCATTCTTTTAACCCATTTCATTTTGAATATGCATATTTTCGCTGGCAATAAACATTAATGGATATCATTTTGTATTTTGTTCACGAAGCCAGAATGAATAATGCATAAGATATGTATGGTGGTTAGCTATGGATCTATGAACAGCCACTAATCGCATGCTTGCATGAACAGCTTGCAGTAACAGCAATATAATCATCATCTCTCATTGTACATTCTCGTATTTCAGTCTCAAAGTTATGTGATTGGTTTACTTGCAAATTCTCAATGTTTTTACTTATTTCTCAACAAGAATACATGCATTTGGTACATGCACGCATTTGTACTCGTTAATCTGCATAGCTCCAGATAAGCTGCGTATTTGCTTAAATACCCAATTAAAATTGCCAAAAACCCAATTGAAATCAGAAGTAGCGAGTATCAAAAAGCAATAAAAGATTTGTGGTACCTTTATCATGCTGCATAAAACAATAAACAGACCACAAATATAGCATATTTTTCTTATTTTCCATGAAAACAATTCTTGGTATTTCATTAGAATTGTCTCCAATGAGAAAATTCTAATGAAATGCCAAGACATGTTATCATTTCGAAGCAAACTATTCAATAATTGCGGTCTGTTGTTGCGTAAACAGTAGTGTGATTTTACTTTACCCAATTAAAATTTTGAAATACCCAATTATTTCAGAAATGATGGAGTGACAATACTCAATTAGTAATTCCTTATCTGGAGCACTGAAGCTGATCATGACAGTTCAAATGAGTAGGTGGTCATTCAGATTCTATAATATTGGGGAGAAAAAAACACAAGAAAAATACTTGCGGTATATAACTTCAGGCGGCCGTTTCACTAAACTTTGTACGACTAAAATGTTTGTCAGTGCAGATTTAGAATAGTCTGTACATTTCAATTGAGATGGATTTACATTTATTGAGCATGTGAAATTTACAGACATCATAATAATTTTCCACTTACGAACATTTTAGTCGTACAAAGTTTCGTGTAACGGCCCCTGATCTACTGCAATGCTCTGATTTAGGAACACAAATAGACAAACATTATTGTAAATTCACTCTTTTTATTAAATTTTCGACCACATGGTCTTTGTCAAAATAGTCTGAAACTGTATTGGCATATAGACATATTTTTTTACTGTGTGCACCTATGTCGAAGTGAAGAAAATTTGTCCACTAAGAGTAAGAAGAACTCTTTTATTCACTTTGAAGATTGGTGTTCTTACATTTCACACATGATTCTTCATAAATTCCGGGGAATATTTATGGAATGTATGGCAGCTAACTGCATACTTTGTTGGTAAAATCATAACCAACAGAATAGCATTCAGAATGGAATGGGTTATTTAGAAAGTACATTTCAGTCGCTGTGGTTAATATGGTAAGCTGCAGATTTGTGGCTGTGATTGGAGAAATGGGGCTTATGGGATGTGTGACCCGTGTAGCTCCTGGTCAAATACATGCAGCGTACTTCTGTAGCCTGATACCGATCATTATTGCTTGTTACATTCATGACAGGTGTTTCATTGATAGAATTGCGAACAGTGCAGCTCCTGATCAGACTGTGCGGATGCACAGGCTGATCTGGATCTACACTGGCTGCAAAACCCATAGGCCCCATTTCTCGAGTGACGGCGAGATTTAAGGTAAGAGTTGGGGGATGTAGGAGTGTAGGAGGCTACAACACGAGACAATCAGTAACTTCTTTCATCAATTTATTGTTAACTTTGTTCAAAGCATATGTCTACCTATCAAAGAAATTTTCTCTTTTTACATTCATTTTAAAAATTTTCCTTTTTTTTGTCAGTAATTTGTGGGAGAATTTGAAATCTTTCTGTGGACCATACCTGCTTTGGATTAACATGTAGATTGTGCCCTCCTCATACTTACAGTGTATGTTAAAAAAAACAAGTTTCAACACGCTAGTGCAGTACCGTTTGGCCATGCTATGTGAAGGTAAGCCTTATAACCATCATTATCTACTGCTACTTGTCTATCTCATTGCATTCTACGGATACATCATCTTGCTTTTGAAACATTATAAATATTCGTCTTTCTCTTAAAAATTATATTTTGTGACCACCATTTGTAGCATTCTCATCAACAGTGTTCAAAGGTGTCACAAAATATATTTTCATCGACAAATTAGAAAATATTTTGAAAATATATACCATTTATTTAACCAGGTGAACTGATTATCTTGAATAATCACTTGTGATTGGGTCCTTACGCTAAATAAACGAGTGAACATATTAAACCGAGTTTATTTGGCGGTAGGAGCCTAATTAAGACCCTATCACGAGGGCATTATTCAAGATAATCAGCTCACCTGGTTAAATAAACATTTTCTTAAATTTCACACATGATTTTTCATAAAAAAACAATGCGAATCGAGAGTAAAATATGGTAAGTTTATATGCAAATTAATTTCTTGAGGCGGGCTGTAGTGAAGACGACCTTTATTGACAGATTAGAAAAATAAAAGAATATACATTATATACTGGTATATATATAAATTCATGTGACTAAACGTATAAAACCTGAAGTAAAAAGACAAGTAAAATCTTATTCCAAATGCAATGGGATACTTATCTGACTCGCACTACAGCTGACACTGATGGCTCGGCCTGTACGCTTACTTGCTTTGGGCGATAGATCTCTTTGTGGTCTAAATATGGATGGCTCGATCTAGTTGCGAACAGTAACTCTTTCAATAAACTCCCATACTGTCCATAGCAGAACTACGGATGGACGGTACGGTAGATTGCAAGAGTTACTGTTCGCAACTAGGCTCAATAGAGGAGTCGACCACATTCCAATATTTATCATCGCTCTTTATTGTAGACTTTTGAAGCTAGTGTCAATAATGATGCTAACTATTACAACAACAGAAAGCACTTTTACTTGCTTTGGCTTGATTGAGCAATTAAAAAATAGCTCCATGTCAAAGAATACTTTTTTTTTTATTTCTTCGTAAAAGAGATAGTTCTGTGTTTTAATTGAAGCCTTTCAATCCTAAATAACTGGAATGGACTGTCATATGTTATTTTCCCGACCAATCCAATTGTCACAATATGATTTTCAGACTAGTCCATTTATAAAACGCTGGGGTTTATTTTCTAAGAATATGAAAATTACTTGCAAAAAGTTCAGATTCTAACGAGATGGCTCGTGACTTTCCGGCTCATCTAGATATACACTGTAAATACTGCTATAGAGGTCTGCAGTGTTAAAAGAGTTGAAAATGACACAAGACCATTCAGTTTATAAATGTTATTCACATGACCATTTTCTATATTAATTATTTCCGGCCTTACTCACGTGACCAATTCTCCCCGATTTCAGGCCAAACACGTTCAGCATGAATGAAGGCATCATCTTTTGTATGAACCACTTCAAACAGCTGTTTGCTCGCAAAGGGAACTACGACGAGGGGTTTGGACGACAGCAGTACAAGAAGAGATGGCAGGAAGAGCAGGCTGCTAAGAACGGCACGACCGCATAACACCGACTGGATTTGGGCCACAGACTCGTGAAATGAGAACTTTAGACATTTATGACCATTGTAGATTTGAGCACATGCAATGGAACTCCCGCCTCCATATCCCTCCACTCCTGATATTCTGGTAGGAGGGTGGGGAGTTCAATCGCCCGTGATTTGAAGGAGCTTTTGATTATAAGTTTTAGTGCACAATTCGAATACGAAGAATCGGGTAGGTTGTAATTTGTATTCCAAATTTCAAGAATATGCTCAGATTTTTTTATAATAATAAACACAGATAAACCAGAGCTTTCAAGCAGAGCATAAAAATTATGGTTTATTCCGTTGGTTCTAGAATTAATAATTCTGCTTGCGTGAACATAAACAAATACCAAATCTTGCCATTTCCGGCATTGATTTGTGTATTCGATGGTCGCAGATGTCATAAGGTACAGTTCTATCGTCAGCAGTCCATTTATAGGATTTTCTTAATTTATTTCTGTAAGCATTTTCTCAACAGTTTTACCGATAACCACTTCTGTATATATGCTCATATACAACATTTATAATGCAGGGACTTCCGACTAGAAAACTACATTCTCTCACGGCTTTTGTGCTAATATCACGTTATTGTGATCTTTAACGGTTGGGTCTCAGTTTGTCATGAACTCTGGGTATTTGTATCTGTTTTATGAAACAAAATAACTTTACGAAAATGACAAAATAACTTTTTCTTTGAATGTGGAACCAAATTCTGGATCTTACAAATTCAATGTTAATTTTTCAAACGGGCCCCAAAGGGAAGTGGAATCTGGCTTATTTATTTTCTGACCCATGTAGATTCTGTAGTGCCTTCATTGCAGTTCGATTAGCATCTGAAACAATCGTAATTTGTGCCTGAAATGGAGCTCTCATTCCTAATCAAAATCATACAGCCTGATATGGATATAAATCCCAACCTAACGAATAGTGCAGATCCTGATCAGACTGTGAGGATAGGGAGGCTGAGCAGGAGCTACACTGGTCGGAAATTAAATGAGCCAATTTTTGTCAGATAAAGCAGGCGTCAACAAATCCACTTGTCCACTTGTATTGACGAGTGATTGTCGATCTGGACGAGTAGTAATTTGAAGACAGTGTGGCATAATCATTAAAATATTTACCGGTAGGAATGTACAAGTTGAAATCCAATCTGGACAAGTGGAAAATTCAGAATTTGTTGACGTCTGATAACGGAGCTGATTAACTTTTAACAATTTGTAATCATAATTAGTCTGCCAGATACGGATATAAAGCCCAACTCGGTGAACAGCGTAGGCCTTCACCAGACTGCGCTGACGTGCAGACTGATCTAGGGATACACTGGTCGCAAATTAAAAAAGGCCACCAATGTCGGATCTACCCAAGCGGTCTCAGCATTTTGTACATATGTATACATAGCATGTCTCTGTTTATAGCAGCTAATAGTATTATGACTAATAATAACAATCATGTATAAAATCTATATCATTCTTACTTTCCTGTAAAATACGGAAACCCAGAGAATAAGATACTCATATATGTGCTGTTGCTATGGCAACGAAAAGTGTCATTGTAAGCAGTTTATTACATGTATGTACCCCAAAGAATTTGCGGTGCATATAGTCGCCACCCTGTCATTCTGTTATCTCTCTGTTACTGTAAGTCGGAATGGCTTGAAACTTCATATGCTTATTTATCGTCATCTATATGTTCATTCTATAGCCCACTGATGTGACCCCTCAAGGTCAAATGACTTAGAAGTTTGCGTTAGTTTTTGACGAAAACATCCATCAGTGTTACTGATTTCCTGTTTAACCTTTGACTAGATTACTGAACTCATTTTTCAATTTACCTGTGAAGGTTTATCAGGTAAATACAAAATAAGTTACGGTACATTTATCATATAATTTTGGGAGAATTAAAATTATGCTTTTTTGAATTTTTAACCAGAATCCAAGAAATATTTAACATTTCTATTTAACAAGTTGCATTGTTTCAGGATGAATACATTGGTACTTGTCAGTTGTGTTCGGCAGACTGTCAAATCAAATCAAATGAATGTCGTAGATTGTCAGTTGTGTTCGGCAGACTGTCAAATCAAATCAAATGAATGTCGTAGATTGTCAGTTGTGTTCGGCAGACTGTACTACAATCAAATCAAATGAATGTCGTAGATTGTCAGTTGTGTTCGGCAGACTGTACAATCAAATCAAATGAATGTCGTAGATTGTCAGTTGTGTTCGGCAGACTGTAAAATCAAATCAAATGAATGTCGTAGATTGTCAGTAATATTTATTAATCAGGCATAATTAGTCGATACTTTTATTTTCATAATTTTGTATGTTTGTTGTATCTATAAATGTCGGTATGCAAGTCAGTGTTTTATAAAAGGTCAAAGTAGTATTTTGTTAACTATAATATTATTTGACTGCGATTCACAACAAAACGTGGCAGAAATATAGCACTCTTGTTTATGACGTTTTCTGGGCACATGCTCAAAATCAAGCAGTTTGATTGGTCGAGTCTGATTACCGCATTTCAAGCGGGATACCGATTCACAGGAGTCAAAATTTCGAAATATACCAAATTTTCTTATTTCTCAATGAAAGTATTTGTTTATACCACTCATTTGGACTGTGTCGACAAGACGGTTCAGTTAAGTGGTAACAACATATACTGTTGGTGAGAAAGAAGGAAAACATTCTAGTTTTTTATCCAACAAAATGAAATATGAAAGTATGAAATGGGCTAAAATTGCTTTAGTTAGTCAGATTTTTAACAGGAAATTGCTTTTGTGAAGCCCACTTGCATATTCTGGTAACAAAGTTGGCATGGTGATATATGTTTGTCAGAAATCGATGTTAAAGATTTTTTTATGACATTTTATTTTTTTGTGGGCTTGATATGCAAGCTGTGGTCACCTTATTTTTTCTTCATACAAATTGGATGATTACATTTGGACATCATCTGAGAAAAATGACTTTATGACATAAGCAAAAAACACAATTTTGGTCATCTTGGTAGATTCATTCAGTAGGATGAGAGTTAAAACTTTTGCTGGTGGAAGTTAACCTACTGCAGTGAGCGAATGGCGACCAGCATAGGCCCTGATCAGACTGCATGCAGCAGGGGCGTTGGCAGGTCGCGCAGGTCCGGCAGGTCTAGACTGCTGGATCAATACTTCTGACACAAATATGTTTTTATTGAAATATTTGGGATTCATATATACCGGTACAAAAGAAATAAAACTGTCAGGAATGTAAATATTTTGTCTACAATTTTTCTCATTTCTCATAAGAAGTGTATGTTGTTAGCAGTCAATTGAACTGTCTCGACGGTTCTACTGAGTGGTAACAACATACACTTCGGTGGGTAGCAGGGGCACCCAGTAAATTTGCCGGACCAATCTTATGATGCTTATGATGTTTCCGGCGCCCTTGTGGAGGCGCAGTCTGACGGGGGGCTACGCTGGTCCCAAATGTCCTAAAGTAACTGTTCTCAGACGAGGGCATGTTTATGAATGCGATAAATATATAAGTGGTACGTTGGATCCACGCAGTCTGATCAGGGCCTACAGTGGTCGCGAATGTAATATAGTACCCTTTCTCAGACATGGGCCTGTTTGTGAATGCGAGAGATATAAATGTGATGTGTCATGGGCAAACGGAACTGTGGTTTTGACCAATGTATACCCAGGCCAGCCTGCACAACGGTGGTCGGTTTAATCAGGGTCTACATTGTTAGCCATTTCGTTACAATGAAACAGCCGTTAACAGTGCAGACTCTGCGACTGTGTAAGCTGATCAATAGTACTCTGGTCAAGATCTCCAGTAGTCCTGGTTTGTCAATGTGTGTCATCTGTATGTGAGAACTATGGCCATCTGAACAAAATAAGTCCCCATATGGCTTTTTTCAATCAGCATACTTGCAGATTAATATTCATGTCCACGCATAGAGTGCACACTGTTTCCCATACATATAAGAAATGCTAAAAGGCTCTAATATGCATAGGTGAACAGTGTCGACCTTTACAAAGTGCGGGCTGATTTGAGACAAGCCATGTTTTTTTGGTATTCTGTACCCAAGAACATTATTTTTCATGAAATAATATATATGACCCCCACCCCCCCCTCCCCCCCTGTTAACCACCAACAAATCAAATCATGAAAAATGTTTACAACTGTGATATTTTCTGTTAATGATGACATCGAATGTTCACCTTCTGATGTCATTTACGGACAATATTGTTCATGAGATATATCGCTCATCTTCTCGGGTACAAAATCCCATAGTCAATCTCGTCTGAGATCCTAAGGTGGATTTTTTTTCAGTTGCGAAACCATATGGTAATATTGTACTTGGAATGACTTATTGTATGGGAATATTCTTCGGCGGAGTTACAATTCTTCAAATTCATTTGGTGTGAGGCGGTTATCAATGACGACAACAACCTGCTGACGTATTGAAAAATATCACTGTTTGTGATATGCTACAGCGTTGCATAATGTAGGGAGCACACTAGGTGCATTAGAATGGGGATAACCAGGCTTTTTTTCTTGATTTGGAGCGCTATGTGTGAGGTTTTATGGTATGAGAATCCATAAAACCTCCAACGTACCGCTCCAAATCGAAAAACAAAGCATGGTTATTCCCTAAATATTCGGACACCATTTGTTTTGGGACCCCCGAAACAAATGGTATCCAAATGCATTGTTATTATTGATAAACCTGTACATCCATGCTAACATTAAACATTTGGACACTCTTTGTTGTGCGAAACCAGATATTCATGTGTGTTATGAATGATATGTTCAAAGTGAAATAACCACACCATCTCCTAGTTTCCACTGGTGTAGCGATTGGTATGCTCAGATCAGATTGAATGATATCAAGATGTACACTCTGTATTATGACAGAACTAGGTAGGTTTAATAATTGCTTCAAGGCCTCCGCTATACTTGCAGATATATAATGCAACTTTGCCAATAAAATTCAAACTGTATGTATGCTTTTGTGTTTCTTTTCTTTGCCGTTGTTTACCATACACTGTGCGTTTAAAAATCCCATGTCCATTTCACCGTTTATTATGTTCCCCGAAAAAGATTTGGGGTACATATAGCTGCCACCCGGTCAGTCTGTCTGTCTGTCTGTCTAAGATTTGTGTTACTTTGCTTGAAACTTCATATACTTATTTGTCACCATGTGTATTTTCATTCTATAGCTCACCCATGGTCACATGTGACTGTACCCCAAATCTTTTTCGGGGCACCAGTGCAGTCTGATCAGGATCTACACTGTTCGCCATTCCATCAATGAACCACTTATTATGCTTCTAACATGCAAGTAATATAGATTGATGTCAGGCTACAGGAATGTGCTATTCGACCAGGAGCTGCACTATTCAAAATCCCATAAGCCCCATTTCACCAGTCAGTCACAATTTGTTTTCATTAAAGTCTCTGTGGGGTATTTCATCCATTGGTGTTCATGGTTACTGGAGGATGACACATCTTAGCAATGAATCCATCATTAAGGCTTCATTTCTTAATTCACTCTTGGCGCCAATTGACCTGGTGTAGTTAGCATGCCTGGCACCAGATCAGGAGAATGTCTTCGTGCTGGTCGACGGCAGGTTCTGAGTATGCGAAGGATAAGTATATCCACCGGACGGTGGTGATACTATGGATTTGACACCGCACAGCGTCCACCGCAGACGAGTCATTGGAAGGCGCGCGTGTGAGGGTGAATAAAGAATAAACAGCAAGGAAAATAAAAAACGTGAAGAAAGAAAATAGATTTCAATTAACGACGTGCGGAGAGATAAAGAGCGGCGAGATATAGAGAGATTACAGGCACTCCGAGACGCAGATTACAGAAGGGGGCGAGTGCACGTACCGTCGTTGAGGAGAAACGTATGAATATAAATGTACGTCGAGATACACGTCTTTAGAAGTGATCACAAATCGGCAGATCATAACACTACTCCGTGTCTGTTTCACGAAACCTGCCCAAATTGTTTGGCCATATAAACGATGCAAAAACAATATTATTTTTTTTCGATAATATTAAATTTTATCAAAATTTAAGAATGATTCTTCTTTTTATTTCGCTAAATTTGGTCAAATATTGATTTCATTACGAAAAATGTATTTATATATGGTACCGTGCGGCCCCTGTGCCCAATGTGTCTAATTACTTTGTTTTTGTTAAAGTTTTTTGGTTAAAGTTTTTTGTTACACTATATCACTGCAACTGCTTCGCCCATTTTTTTACCTTGAAACTTCACATGGGTGTTTATCATCTATATTTTCATTCTACCCTCCTCCCGTGCGGCCCCTGTGCCCAATGTCAAGGTCTAGTTACTTTGAAATTTGTCCTTAAAGTTTTTGTGTTTATCGTCATCTATATTTTCATTCTACCCCCCTCCCGTGTGGCCCGTGTACCCAATGTCAAGGTCTATTTACTTTGAAATTTTTCTTTAAAGTTTTTGCTTAAAGTTTTTTCATGTACTACACTGCAGCTCCATTATAACGCGGTCGCGTATAGCGTGATCTCCATTATAACGCGGGTTTCTCCTCTCATGGATCCCAACAAAATATTTAAAAAGTCGAGAATTTTTTTTTAAAAAAAAACAAAGAAAAAAAAAAAAAATCGTCGGACATCGTAGTCATCGTGTAATTAGTTGATTCGTGATTTCTGCAAGTTTATTCAAACAACGAAGTTCAAAGTCCATGAAAGGATTATTATTAGTATGTTAGCAAATGTAATACATGTACCTTTAATCAGGTAATCATGTTAATAGGCATATTTATTAATCAATTCAATTACACATAATTGTCGCTAATAAATGGTTGCGTGTTCGATCGCCTTTCTTTTTCTTTACTCCCAGGTGTAATATTTAGCGTTCTATAAATAGACTGGTGTTTCAGCATTATCTGGGTATGGGATTACGTGGTCTATTGTTTACACTGCAGCCCACGGCAATCTCGCTTAAATCGTAAATTTCATTCATCAATATGACTTGCAGCGTAAACAATAGATCACGTGACCCCACATCCTGAGATTATGCACGTATCAACCGCATGAATAGGCAGGACACGTGACCATAGGCATTATTTATTATCAATTAATCCGTTTAAGCGTCTGTTGATTGCGAGTAGTATACATTGTAATAAGCATCTGTCTATCGCAAGCACTATACAACGTAATAAGCATGATTTTATAAATAACTCATATGCTTAATACATTAATACATACAAGTTTGTATGTCATAGGCATTATTAATAATTACTTTAACTTCTGTTCAAATGACATGATTTTATATGGGTCCGTTGCTAATGGAATTCCCACAATAGTTGGTAACCGAAATGCGAATGATACCAGTAACCCGTGCAGTACCAGTACCGTGCATGTCCCGAAATTTTATAACGCGGTCGGATTCGATCGCGGTTTGAAATCTTGGACCCCGACCACCGCGTTATAATGGCTTCACCCATTACCTTGAAACTTCAATGGGGTGTTTATCATCATCTATATTTTCATTCTACCCACCTCCCGTGCGGCCCATGTACCCAATGTCAAGGTCAAATGGGTTTTTGTCGCACCCGCTTGCGGAAAGTGCGATATAGTCGGCACTTTGGTGTACGTATGTACGTACGTACGTACGTACGTGTGTCCGGTTAATGTTTTTGGTTAAAGTTTTTTGTTATGCTATATCTCTGCAACAGCTTCGCCCATTACCTTCAAACTTCACATGGGTGTTTATCATCATCTATATTTTCATTCTACCCTCCTCCCGTGCGGCCCCTGTGCCCAAGGTCAAATGGGTTTTTGTCGCGCCCGCTTGCGGAAACCGCCATATATTCGGCACTTTGGCGTGCGTGCGTGCGTGCGTGCGTGCGTGCGTGCGTGCGTGCGTGCGTGTGCAAATCACTAAATTGCGTATCATTTCAATTTCTTTCTCTCATATCAGGAACTTCATTTCACAGTAAACATCGTACGTAAGTAAATGCAATCCTAATTTCTTCTATAAAGTAGAAATTTGCTCATAATTTTTTTTCTTCACTTGCTTACCAACTTCTGTAAAATTATAGCCTACTCGGCTGATAACCCGAATTTGTTGCCCGTAGTAACATACAGCCAGAACGCATTACCATTCCTTTTATTCATTTACAATGATTTCATGCAAATCCGTTCTGGTGGTATGTTAGTACGGCCACGAAGTCCACTGTTACTCACCTCACTCGATCGCCATTTCTGCACACGCCATCTTGCAACAATTACCTGTGCAGCCACCAAATATACTCCAAATCGGCTATTTTTGTCGACAAAGTGCGATATAGTCGGCACTTTGGCGTACGTACGTACGTACGTACGCACGTATGTCCGGTTAAAGTTTTTGGTTAAAGTTTTTTGGTTAAAGTTTTTCGTTCTACATGTAATATATCTCTTTTTTTTAGTGTCCATGCCTCGCCCCAAGGCCGCGGCCATCTAGTATTTAATTTGTTATATGGGTCATTTGAAGACATTTGAACTACGCAGTACATTTAATGCATGCTATATTTATTATATTATGCAGAATTATATTCAAGATGGCCACCAAATTTTGAGACATATTGCAAAATAACTTAATCTGTATACGGCAAATCAGCACAGGGAAATGAAAAATAAAACAAAAACTTTATTACTATTTATGCTTGAAACATGTCTCTCAAATTGGCAGACTTAGTTCATTGCAGCATTATGAAACACAATTATGTTTGTAACCGCATAACTAATTGGAATAACCTGCTAAACTAGCAAACTTATTAGTAACTTTTGAATCACCAGTGGCATTATCGTCACGATTCGTGACTCACGAAGCACCACATTTAAATTATCGATCATAAGTACCATTGATCTATATGGGTAGTTTAACCAAAAAATGATGGTACCTAAAAATATATTAATTGTAAATAATTCATTTTCAAATCGATGTGTTTGTGGAAGATGGGCAGCATAATAGTGAAATGTTCATAAGTGAGATGATATCAGCAGCTATATTATATTATTAGTTGGTAGTTCAATTCGCGTGGATAACATGATTGATCGATCGAGTTTGAAGTATCCATTTAATTTACAATACTGCACTCATTATGACCATATTTACCAAATCAACAATAAGTTAACGTACATATATACATGTACATGCAATATTCACATTCTAATTTGTGTGATATTCCCCTTTTTGACATATAGTCTATTGGCTGACAAACTTCTCGTAGGATTTTTATGTGCCCTATGTTTGACACTGGATTCATGAACTAGAACATACACCATGTCAAAAAAACTTGGGTAGACATTTGGTAACCCGGCAACGAATGAGAAATCCAAGATGGCCGCCAGCGGCCATTTTGAATTATTGTCGCATTTGACTTTGCAACCAAATGGTCTAGAAACATAAGCAGCACATCATTTCTGACTAATTTCAGGCCGGGAAGTCCATTAGTAAGGCTATTCTTGCGATTGGTGATCTCCCTGATATAGAAATCCAAGATGGCCGCCAAATTTTATGTTAAAAATGTATAATTTGCTTGAAATGTTTCTGAATTCTAACGAAATGTGTTTATATGCACTCCTATGTTTATTATACTGTCTTAATAAGGCTTAACATGGCAAATGTCATTTACAAATGTCAGTTTCTGGTTGTATTATTTTAAATCTGTAATTTTGACATCATTATTACTGCCATGTAAATGATATAATGGTCAATAAAATATAGCAACTTACAAAATTGTTTGTAATATTTATTATCTAACTAAGTCAAACTATTAATATCATTTACATGTATATGAAGACACATAACTATGTACCAAATGAGGCTGTATGCAAAAATGAACAACATGTCAGTTGGGACCAGTCTAATACATCCGGCAATTTGATTGCATTCAATGTGGGCAGTGTCCACTTTACTAATTTTGGCAAATTGTGTATAGTTTAAACTGATCCCAAATGCCAAGGAGTACGTTTTGGCATGCTGTATCACCTATTAATTGGCTGTTTGTGTTCAGTTTCCTGTAATATTTGTACGTTTGAGTATTAAAGCTTTGTATACTGTTCCTTACATCCATAATTATATTAGAAAACCCTTATAACTGTCAATAAATGTTGATACTTTAAGCACCTGTCTCGAATAACATAAGTGAATGTGTATGTTACTGTGTTTATATGAGACACATGCATATTGATTATTTGAGACAGTCACTTTAACACTAAGATCCTAAACGTTTGTGTGCTCATCATATAATCTATACACATCCTGATGGATTTTTACACATCGTTATATCTGGGATGAATTGACATTTACAAAACTTGCAACAATGAACACCATTCCTTCTGCATGTACATCTGATATTTGCACACTTTGTGCCTGTACACATATGTGCACATGTATCAGGAATCGGTGTTCTACATACATCGGGCATGAACAACTCCTCTACATCTATAAACCCGTACTGAGTCGGATCCAACACCTCTGATTCCATACAAAGCAGATATGTCATCTGATATGTTGCATAAAATGCCCTGAGAATGTGTCCCGTAATAGCATGACTAGTTGGAGGTAGCTGGTCTAGTGATAGTCCCTTGCTGTGGTGGTACATGTATGTCCGTAACTGATTCATTGTGGTACACTTACTACCCCCTTTCAAAACCTGGACCAGGTACAACTCAGCTGATTCCATTACATTGTCCATATTGGAAGTGTTAGGATGTATACCAAAGTCTTTCAAAAGCACAGTTGGGTTACACTTCAAGCCTGCATGTTTAGTACCCAGTTTATTGGTGTAATCACAACCTGTGATAGTATGAACAGCTGGCAGTACGCTACACAAATCCTCTCCAGCCCTATCTGCCAATGTATGGATGGGGATATAACGAGTGGAATCACCGACGCCAGTCTTAACCCAGAGTTCATGAAGGTCGTGTTTACTAAGTTCGCTCCAACAGTACATCATCTGTATAAACACATCGGTGTCTGACGATATGACTAAAATTCGCTTGGTTCCATTTTTCACTGCATGCATAGCATGAGGTACAATCCGGGTATCTGCTTCTTCCAGTTGACTGTGTAATTCGGATACTTCCTGTGATTTCACCTCAGAAACACAGATACACGGAACTGTTTGTTCTCCTGACATATTGCTTACAAATACCTCAGTAACCTGTAATGATGACTGTGTGTCATTTTGTCCATCAATAATTTGCTGATGAAGCAACAGCTACAGCTTTCGTTTGTTACTACTAGAAGACCAAAATCGTTCCATTTCAACTGGTAGTGATGTTTGTTTGTCGATGATATTCAGTTCCATAGGACAAGTCGTCTGTCGACGTTTCCTTTCCGAGTCTTTAACTGATTTATCGATGTAGGAATCGAAGATGAAGTCAATTATATCATCTCCAATCGTTGATTTCATAAGATAGTCCAATATTATGTTGCTATATTCGCCAAAGTCTTTGATTCCTTTTGTCCTTATCTTTCTAATGTTACCCATCATGTCTACGTTGTTGAAATGTGTCATGTCTGTTTTGGAATTTCTGATCATCTGCAGTAAGTTCATGTTCCAGCTCTTGCACAATGGAACTTTTCACTGCCTTTGTCATTAAACCTTCCTGATCAAAGAGACATGATGCTGGTGTGACGTCATACTGCAACAGATCTTCCATTGCATTTCCCCGTACCCTAGCTACCTCAAGAAGTCTCTGTTGCTGCCCTCGTTCCTTCCGTTGTGATATCTTGACTGATGATTTGCATTCTCTTGATGAATGAAAGGTCTTCAGGTTGGTTCGATGGATTGTTTCACAGAAACGCATTGTCTTCTCCACAAAACGGCCTTTACGCAGGGTGTCATATGCTGCATTTCCGATTGTCGTTACATGCAATAGTTGATGTGCCGAATATCGTCTGTCATTACTTCTTGTGTGACAATGTTGTGGAGTTTGGGTTCAACGGTGTCCACTTTGAATGGATTTTCATATTTCTCAATGAATGTCAGAATGGCCTGAGCATTCTTCTCGCCCATGATGGTATCCGTTCTGTTGAACTCGTGATTCACGGTCAGGTCATACGCTTAATTATCTGTGAAGGTTGCTGATGGCCAACATTTCATGGTATATGAGTTCCCATTTGGCAACAACTTTCTTTTTTCTAGAACTACCTAAGCCGTTCAACGGACATTAAACCTCATTTCATCACCTGCTCTTTTCTATAATTGGAAGCCGATAACGTTGAAGAAACGGTAACGGTTAAACAAAACATGTAGAACGTCGATCTGCAAATCCATGTTTATGAAATTACCAAAACGTACATTCGAACTAATCTATAATATATAGGTAAACTGTTGCCATGGAAACCTTCAATGTAACATGACAACCACATCAAAATGTTTCCAACTAGGGTAATATACTATGCATATTATACAATTGCATATACACTCATTTTTAATGACTATCACAAATATTTAAGCAAATCATGCATTTTCCGCACAATATTTGGCGGCCATTTTGGATTAATAAGTCAAGGAGATGTCCAATCGCGAATATAGCCACACTAATGGATTCTTCGTCCTGAAATGAGTCAGAAATTATGTGTTATTTATGTTTCTAGACCCATTGGTTGCAAAGTTAAATGAGATACTAATTCAAAATGGCCGCAGGCGGCCATCTTGGATTTCTCATTCGTTGCCGGGGTACCAAATGTCTACCCAAGTTTTTTTGACATGGTACATGTTCTAGTTCACGAATCCAGTGTCAAACATAGGGCACATAAAAATCCTACGGGAAGTTCCACAGCCTATGCATTAATACAAATGTATGCAGGAACTGGTTTAACATATGCATACCACACCCATATTATTTCCATGCATACTATTCATGTAACCATATACAATGATCGATATTTGTATCCCTTGTCTAGAGAGATGTTTGAATCGATTCGATTCATACTGTTCTTTTTTTGCTGTTTCAACTCGTTTTGGTATGCATAAATATGACGTATGACTATGGTACACCGAAGAGAAAAGAAAGTAAGTATAAACATTATATAACTTTTAAAGTCGTGATTTCGGACCACTAGAATGCTAGATAGATATATGATTAATTGTGTTTAACGGGCTGTCAACAGCTATGGTCATAGGCACCGATCAACTGGGGTAAATCCCGTATTTCATCTGTAAAGAGGAATCCCAAAATCAGAACTGAATATTTGCATCAAGAACATATATATTCAGCCCTCAACTTAGAATATCCGGACTTGTGCCAGGTCCACAATGCATAAGTCACTTAGTCCCAGCGCCTAAACGTAATCAGAGTACACTAATCTTACTACACGTACAATTTGGGATAACAGGCTTGAACACTCACGTAGAAGAAATCCAAATTGTAAGTGAGGGCCATATCAAGTATATCACGATTCTGGTAAGAATGACCCACACCGTTAACCACCCACACTACCTATAAAGGCATTTCCAAACCACAATTATTGGATATCTTGAGACGTCACTCAAGACGCAGTCCCTATAAAGGCATTTCCAAACCACATATTAGATTTTTAAGATGTCGCTCAAGACACAGTCACTTTAAAGGTATTTTCAAACCACATATTGGATATCTTGAAACGTCACTCAAAACACAGTCCTTATATCGGAATTTCGAAACCACATATTGGGTATCTTGAGACGTCCCTCAAAACACAGTCCTTATATCGGCATTTCGAAACCACATATTGGATATCTTGAGACGTCATTCATTACACAGTCGCTATAAAGGTATCTCCAAAGGTATTTCCAACACACATATTGGATATCTTGAGACGTTACTCAAGACACAAGTCACAATAAAGGTATTTCCAAACCACATATTGGATATATTGAGACGTCACTCAAGACACAGTCACAATAAAGATATTTCCAAACCACATATTGGATATATTGAGACGTCACTCAAGACACAGTCCGTATAAAGATATTTCCAACCCACATATTGGATATCTTGAGACGTCACTCAAGACACAGTCCTTATATCAGCATTTCGAAACCACATATTGGGTATCTTGAGACGTCACTCAAGACACAGTCCTTATATCAGCATTTCGAAACCACATATTGGGTATCTTGAGACGTCACTCAAGACACAGTCCTTATATCGGCATTTCGAAACCACATATTGGGTATCTTGAGACGTCACTCAAAACACAGTCCTTATATCGGCATTTCGAAACCACATATTGGGTATCTTGAGACGTCACTCAAGACACAGTCCTTATATCAGCATTTCAAAACCACATATTCGGTATCTTGAGACGTCACTCAAGACACAGTCCTTATATCAGCATTTCGAAACCACATATTGGGTATCTTGAGACGTCACTCAAGACACAGTCCTTATATCGGCATTTCGAAACCACATATTGGGTATCTTGAGACGTCGCTCAAAACACAGTCCTTATATCGGCATTTCGAAACCACGTATTGGTTATCTTGAGACGTCATTCATTACACAGTCCCTATAAAGGTATTTACAACACACATATTGAACATCTTGATACGTAACTCAAGACACAGTCCCTATATAGGCATTTCCGTACCACATATTGGATATCTTGAGACTTCACTCAAGACACAGTCGCTATAAAGGCATTTCCAACCCACATATTGGTTATCTTGAGACGTCATTCAAGACATAGTCCCTATAAATGTATTTCCAACCCACATATTGGATATCTTGAGTCGTCGTTCAAGACACGTCGCTATAAAGGCATTTCAAACCCACATATTGGATATCTTGAGTCGTCGTTCAAGACACGTCGCTATAAAGGTATTTACAACCCACATATTGGAGGATATATTGAGACATCATCTGAGACACAGTCCCTTTAACCCACCCGTTCACCGCTAAGTGACTGGAATGGATTTTGATGTGTTAATTTTGCAACCAATCCAACCATCACAAAATGGTTTTCAGACTAGTCCATTTATGAAAAGGGTGTATTTTTGGTTTTCAAAAATATGAAAATTACTTTCAAAAAGTGCAGATCCTGATGAGACGGCTCGCTATGAGCCGGCTCATCTGAATCTGCACTGTTTCCATAAATTGCTATAGCGGGCTTTCGGGTTCAAAGGGTTAAATACATGTTAGACCTAGCACAATTCAAAGCTAATACTGTTCTGCAGTAACATTCGATCATCAAATGAAGTTGATCATTTTAATTACGTATGAAGATATATAATACAACAGTTATCAAATTGTGGCCATTTTGAATTTCAAAAATGGCGGCCAAAATGTGTCTTTATCAAAATCAAACATAGATAGATTCAATATTATTAACCCTTAGACAGCTACTCACAACAATTGTCGTCTGCTGTTGCTTTTATATCTTGCATTATTTCTCAACAAAAACATGTTTTGACAGCACTTCAGAATAATTTCCAATGGAAATGATTCTGAAGTGTTGTCAAGGCATATTGTAAATTATTCTAAAGTGCTGTCAAAGCATGTTTTTGATGATAAAAATGGAAAATAGAAAATAAACAGCAGACGACAAAAAAAATAAGATAGCGATCTAAGGGTTAATGTTGCCCAGTTTGTATATCATCTCATCCCTACTTATATCACACAGCAATATTATGAAACTAGTTTAAAACAGCGGCTATTTTGTATTTCACCAAAAAAAGCCAGCCAAAACTTTATTTTTGTGACATCGATATTCAGATTTAGCATTGCAAACACTGTCCAAACATGCATGTCTCAATACAATCATCTTGTTATATATCTTACAATAATGCCATAAAAATATCTGGAAAAATGGTGGCCATTTTGAATTGTGATTCAAAACGTGCTTTCCGCAAATTTGAACATCGATTTTCAGATTCAGCATTGTAAATCCTTCCCCTGATATGAATATCCGGGTTACAATAGCTTGAAAACCGATGTTTCATTAGTTGAATGGCGTCACATGGCATGCCTCTACCAAATCTTTTCAATGTTATAGGCAACATAAACAAGTCCACATTCTTTTCAATGAAACCTATGTTATATTTGACCATTGGATAAATTGTTACCTGATAGAATACCAGCCTAGTGTGTGTTGTATTGGACTATCGGATGGTATAATACGTTACCTGATAAATAGAATACCAGCCTAGTGTGTGCTGTATTGGACCATCGGATGGCATAAAACGTTACCTGATAAATAGAATACCAGCCTAGTGTGTATTGGACCATCAGATGGCATAACATTTTACCTGATAAATACAATACCAGCCTAGTGTGTGTTGTATTGGACCATCGGATGGCATAAAATGTAACCAGTGGGTGGCCGGTAGGAGCATGCGATGCATAATTTAACGATCGTTTTTCATCAGGTCTGGTTATTCTAATTTCAGGGCTGAATATTTGTTCTCGATGTAAATATTCCGTTCTGATTTTGGGATCCCCCCACCCCCAATGCAGCAGGTTAAAACGGATCAAACCCGTTTGCGATCCCCCCACCCCCAATGCAGCAGGTTAAAACGGATCAAACCCGTTTGCCCGGCCTTACATGACCTTAGCTGGTTATACCCCTTATATGAGTAATATGATTATTTGTAATCTTATTACTTTTAAGGGAAGGGGCCAAGTGGCTTTGGTGTGGCCTTAAATGACATTAGCTGTTGAACTTCTCTGAGAGCCTCAGAATTCCTATGCATTTCCTTGCCTTGCCTGATATACAGTTAAACCTCTCTAACTCTTAGAGAGGTTTCACATTAAATAGGGATGGGTCGTGACCTATGGGTTAGAACACCTGACTTCCAATCCGAAGGTTGCCTAGGGCATCACAAATACTTTCATAGTATTTCCTTCCCACTTGTCTGTCGGATGAGACTTTAAACTGTGGTCCCGTCTCTATATGACCTTAGCTGTTGATGGGACGTTAAGCCCTTTCACTTTCACTTTCACTTTTTCACTGTAAATCAGGCATATAATTATTCTAACGGACATTATCACCGGAGATAAATGACCAAGAAACTCATCAAAAATAAGATCACATGTGTTTTATTGGTGTCGTGTTTAGAGTGGTTCCACTGTACTTAACCCTTTCAACACCACAGGCCTGTATAGTGGTATTGGCAAAAAGTTTATATCCAGATGAGCCGGCTCGTGACGAGCTCTCTCATCAGGATCTGCACTTTTTGCAAGTAATTTTCATATTTTTGAAAGCAAAACACCCATTTTTCATAAATGAACTAGTCTGAGAATCATTTTGTGACGATTGGATTGGTTGCAAAATTTACATATCAAAATCCATTCCAGTTACTTAGGGTTAATATCGAAAGGCACTAGACCTTTATTTTCTATGCATATTTAATTCTCCTGTCCGGGAGAAAACGGGTATTGAGAAACAACCCGATATAAACACGACCCGATCACCATCAGTAGATGTGAGAATTCCAACAATCACAACGGTATCTGACTTTAATAGCTCTGCCAATCAAAATATAGGGTCTGACGCTATATGTGTTGGAGCATCATGTCGCCGTTCAAAAAGGAAGAGCCAATTAAAAACGGATACTTTGGAAAAAGAAGGTATTGAGAAATCAGGAGAATATGACATTGATGTAGAAGATGGTACAAGTAAAGTTAATGTAGTTGAGGATCGAGCATTGGTTGCAACACCGGGGCTACACGCAGAAAGAACACTTCACTATTCAACAGATGACACACATGAAGGGAAGGGAGTAACTACCGACAGTAATATATCATTCGAAGAAGAAGCCATGACTATCGAGAGAGATGTTTCCAGTGATGACAATAGTACTGCAGTTGCTGTGTTCCCAGATAAATCAGTCACCAGCAGTGCTCAACAGCGTACCAAGAAATACTCGTAAAATTACCAATGCCAGTATTGTGACGATAAGTTCCGTTATAGGTCGCCGTTTAACCTGCACATATTCACGAATCACCAGGACAGACAGCAGTCAGAGACAGTCTGCCAACACTGTGGAAAGAGGGTACCCTTCAAAGATGAGCTTGCTCTCCACATTAGGTTCGCTTGTCGGAAAAGCGATCGACCAATAACTTGTTCCTCTTGTAATTTAACTTTTCCGTCTGAAGAGGCATTGTACCACCGATGCGTCTAAACCATACGGATGTGATTTATGCAACGACCAAACCAAACTGTTACGTGATTTGATGGAGCACCTGATCAGGCACAATGGCCAGAAACATTTCTTATGTACAACATGTAGTGATTCATTCGTAACGAAGAAGGACATGGACCGACACTCGTTTACCCACAAACTGGCCAAGGAATTTCAGTTTGAGGATTGTGGTAACCTATTCAAAAGCATAAATAACCTCCGAAAGCACGCCGTCAAACATAAGAATACTAACAAATTGCAGTGTGACCAATGTGACTATACCACAAGCACCGACTTCTGCTTCAAGCAACACCTAGTGCGACACCGTGAGAGGCAGTTTCAGTGTGAGCAATGTCACAAAACGCTTCGCTCGGAAAGAAGTTTGAAATTGTACGTGGAAAACAGGCATACCTTCAACCGTATTTTCGCTTGCCAGAGTTGTGATTTTACGACAAACGTTGGACTTAGTTTCTCAAGTCATATGAGGCTTCATAAGGAACGGAAAGGCGTTGAAACCGGGGAAACTCTAGATGAAGTAGACGCTTTGGACTCGACACCCATACCTGCTACGTCATTCACGGGGGCTAATATCGCAATACCAGTTACATGTACCGATGCTAGATCAGCAGGAAGTTCTATGATAGTGCAAACATTCGTTAGTTCCGCAAGACAATCTGTAACATCAGCTGTGTCTCCCATAGACGATGGGCAGTCCATGGAATCGCTTAACATGGGACATCAATGGATGGACCAAACACCTTGATCAAATGTGACTGTCACTGGAGAAATGGGGCTTATGTGATTTGTGACCTGTGTAGCTCTAGATCAAATAGCACCGTCCTGTAGCCTGATAACGATCTATATTCATTGTTAGAAACATGACGGATGTTTCATTGACGGCATGGCGAATAGTGCAGATCCTGATCAGACTGCAGATGCACAGGCTGATCTGGTACTACACTGGTCGAAAAACCCATAAGCCCCATTTCTCCAATCACAGACATAAATGTGGCTTTTATTGGAAAAAATTTTTTCAGCGCATTCATGGGTGTCCCTATCATTTTTGAAAATGGGGTTCGACTGTCCGTGTGGGTGTCAGGTGGGAGCATGCGATGGGTAATTTAATGATTGGCGTTCATCCTTACGGGAATAACGAATGGAGACCTGGCTTGGCCCTTAGGTACGTCTTTGGCACTCGTGTATGTGAGGGTTGATTCTGATTATACTCCTTGTATGAGTAATATGATTATTCCTAATTCCATTGCTTTTAGGGAAAGGGGCCAAGTGACTAGTGTGGTATGGACCGGGCACCAGGTCAGGTTATTCTAATTTCAGGGCTGAATATATATTTTATCTCGAAGTAAATATACAGTTCTGATTTTGGGAGTTTCCCCCCAATACAGCAGGTTACATGCGGGATCGAACCCGTTAACCCGGCTTTAGATGACCATAGCTGTTTATAGGCCGTTAAACACCATAAATCTAATCAAATCGACTGTCAGCTGTGAAGCTACCAAAACATGTAAGGGGTCCAGGTATTGGCTCTGGACCTCTTACAGATTGTGGTTGCTTCTTGTACGTGAGAGTTGAATCTGGTTTTACCAGTTATGAGATTATTAAGATTATTGTGGGTGGGGCTAAGTGACACTGGTATGATGAGAATCTGCCACCAGATCAGTTTATTATAAGTTCTGATTTTGGGATTCGGACAGGTGAAATACAGGATTCCCTCCAATGCAGTAGGTTGAATGTGGGATCAAATCCATTGGCCCGGCCTTAAATGGCCTTAGCTATTTAACACCAATAAACATACAAACACAGACCAGGAATTAGATTGGTCTAAAT
>CM055273.1:14473193-14503634 GCA_029237695.1 Conchocele bisecta
GGGAATTTCACTGGAGACCTGATTTGGCCCTCACGTAAGTCGTTGGCATTCTTGTATGGTTATACCCATTATGTGAGTATTATTTATAATCCTATTACTTTTAGGGGATGCGGCAGGTTAAATAGGAATCAAACTCGTTGGCCTGGCCATAAATGACCTTAGCTGTTGATAGGCCGTTAAACACCAATTAATCATCGGGATGTAAGCAAGTTCTTTAGAATATTATTTTGTATTTTTTCTTGTTTTTGGAAAGAAATATCTATTCTCTTGGTCAGCTGCTGGAATTGTTTATTTTCTTCTTATTTTGTCCAACAAATACATGGCTATGACTGGAGAAATGGGGCTTATGGGTTTTGTGACAAGTTAAAATCAAGATCAGCTTCTAACAAGCAATTGTGGTCATTATCAGGCTACAGGAGTATGCCATAATTGCATAATTATGTGATCAGGATCTACATTGGTCACACAATCTATAAGCCCATTTCCCCAGTCACAGCCACATACATGCTTTGGCAGCATGTGAGAATCATCTCCCACAGTATGTGAACGAAGTCAGATAACAAAAGCTTGGTAAAAGTTTTGCCAGATGGTAAACATTTGTTAAAACGTGGAGAAATAGACAAAACTATTTATGCCGTATTAGGCTACAAAAAATTAATGTTTAGATTTGTCATCCCCCGCCCGCCCCTAATAAAATGGCCCGCCCAAGGGTTTTTTATTTAAAACAAGAAATGCGTCTGTCGAACGCGGATGCCACCTGCAGCATATTTGAGAAACTGTGACAAAATGGTTAACCGAAAAGTGTGACGGATGGATGGACGGACGGACGGACACGGACGGACGGACGGACGTTCTTACATTAGGGTACTTATGTGGCTTATCACATGTTAAATATTAGCCACATAAAATGATTTTTAGCCACATAAAACGATTTTTTAGGTGGCTAATTGTAACCAACCCTATCCTTTAACAAGTCCATAACCCTGTGGGGCTAGCCACATAAGTACCCTAATGTGTGCCCGGACAGACGGACGGATGGACAGACGGACGGTCCAAACACTATATGCCACCCGTTTCTTCGAAACCCGGTGGCAAAAAAAAAACAAGAATTAAATTAAAAAACATTTGGTTAAATTTACGAGAATGATGCAGCCCGCGTATTATACCGCTCCCAACTATCTGAGTGCTTTACATAGTGCCATGCCGTTCAACACCTCGTTTTAGTATTGCCTGAAAACAACAAAAAATGAAAGTGTCCCACCCGCCCCATTTTTCCCCAAAATTTGAATGAGAATCTAAACAATTTTGTGTAGCCTTATACAGAGGATCATTCAGGAGTGATAATTTAGATAATTTAGATAATTTAATATAATATTTATCATACTTGATAAGAAACGAGGCTATGCAGATTTTCTTATGAAATCAGTTAACAAGTTTAATAAATATCATATTAAATCGACACAACTGTTAGATTATATTTATTGCATAAGCATAGAATCATACATTGAAGCTCTACTGATCATCTTACATGTTTTCTGTACCGGTCTCATTTTCATAAATATTCCACTAAATGTGTTATGATTTTTAGCCAGTTTTTTGAAAAAAAAATCCAGGCTATTGGATTGGCGAAAGCCGGGCGGGCGGGTGGTGGGGCGGCTGAAGGGTGGGCGGGCGGTCCACAACAATGTTAAGCGTGTTTGAGTCCATTTCTTTTGTTACGTACCACCAACTTTCAACAGCTTCATAATCAAGGGGTGCCCACCATATCCACTATCCAATTCTGTTTACTTTTTTTTTAAACATTGAAACCCATTTTTTTTTCAGCGCAATAGACTTAGCCATTTTCTGAATAAGTTTTCGCGAATTTTCAATGTTAAGTTTTCGTGTTTAAGCCCATTCTTTGGTACTGTACTAGGTCCACCACCAAACTTTTCCACAGCTTCATAATCAACGGGTGCCCACCCATATCACTATCCAACAGTTACTTTTTTTTTTTAACTTGACCCATTTTTTTTCCGCCAATCGATTGAGATTTTCAATGTTAAGTTTTCGCGTTTTCAATGTTAAGTTTTCGTTTTTGTTTAAGTCCATTTTCTTTGGTACTGTACCACCTAGGACCACCAACTTTCACAGCTTCATAATCAAGGGGTGCCCACCACATATCACTATCCAACATGTTACTTTTTTTTTAATTTTTTTTAACTTGACCCATTTTTTCCTTTTTCCGCGCAATCGACTTAGCCATTTTCAATGTTAAGTTTTCGCGTTTTCAATGCTAAGTTTTCGTGTTTAAGTCCATTTCTTTGGTACTGTACCACCTAGGACCACCAAACTTTCACAGCTTCATAATCAAGGGGTGCCCACCACATATCACTATCCAACATGTTACTCTTTTTTTTAACTTGACCCATTTTTTCCGCGCAATCGACTTAGCCATTTTCAATGTTAAGTTTTCGCGTTTTCAATGTTAAGTTTTCGTGTTTAAGTCTATTTCTTTGGTACTGTACCACCTAGGACCACCAAACTTTCACAGCTTCATAACAAGGGTGCCTACCACATACAACTATCCAACATGTGACCATATTTTTTTACCTTCACCTATTATTTCTACGTAATTGACTTAGCCATTTTCAACGTTAACTTTTTAACGTACGTCTGGTTAAATTTTTTGGTTAAAACTTTTTTGTTATACTATATCTCTGCAACTGCTTCGCCCATTACCTTGAAACTTCACATGGGTGTTTATACATCGTCCATATTTTCACTCTAACCCCCAACCGTGCGGCCCCTGTGCGCAATGTCAAGGTCAAATTACTTTGAATTTATTTGTTAAAGTTTTTCATGTACTATATCTCTGCAACTGCTTCACCCATTACCTTGATACTTCACATGGGTGTTTATCATCATTGTAGCACCGCTTGCGGAAAGCGCGATATCGTCGGCATTTTTGGCATACGTCCATCCGTCCGTGTGTCCGGTTAAAGTTTTTTCGTTAAAGTTTTTCCATCTACTATATCTATTTTTTTTTTGTGTCCATGCCTCGCCCCAAGGCGCAACATGCAGGTCACGCCATCTATTCTACAAAAAATGGGTATAATTATGTTATCCAAGTGTCCATGCTTGGAAAAAACTGGCCTTTCGTGGCTTTGCCTCGTTTCTTGTTAATTATATTATACATGTACATAATGATTTTTAATACACTATACATGTATATAATGATTTTTAATACACTACATGTATATAATGATTTTTAATACATTATACATGTAAATAATGATTTTTAATACATTATACATGTATATAATGATTTTAATACACTATACATGTATATAATGATTTTTAATACATTATACATGTATATAATGATTTTTAATACACTATACATGTATATAATGATTTTTAATACATTATACATGTATATAATGATTTTTAATACACTATACATGTATATAATGATTTTATACACTACATGTATATAATGATTTTTTAATACGCTAAACATTTATAGAATGAAAATGTTTAATTCGCTAAACATTTATATAATGATTGTTAATACGCTACATGTGTGTACCATTTTTATTACACTTAAACTCTATTTAAGCAATACACTCCTTTTTTGGAAGTGAATATTTTACAAAAGATTACTTTTGAATCAATGAAGTGTGAACAAGCAATTTGTTTCTTATTTAATTTTGTGATTTAGTAATTCAAACTGTAAGGCTGTTATCAGACATTTGACTTGTTAAATGCCAAAAGTTCCAAAACAGACGCTGAAAAACCCAATTGTAAACTCATTCATTTCTCCACAGGGCGCTAACGTGTCGTGTTCGTTGATAGAACACATAGGCAAACAAACAATTTACAAACTTTGTGAAAGTGCACTAACGCAGGCGAAATGGGCCATATAAAATCAATACCAGGGTATTTCTTTTGCGACCAGAGTAGACCCTGACCAGCCTGTGCAGGCTGGTCAGGGTCTACTCTGTTTGCAGTGAAGTCTGTGGAACATCTATGAATACTCGATCCAACGACCCAATGTGAACAATGATCAGGCTAGACAAGCGGTCAGGCTGATCAGGATGTACACTGGTCAGAAATGATATACAGCCAGTTTTTGCGAGATCGCGGCTCTTATATTGAATCTATGAATATTGTGGAATCGGCAGCTGGTTATGGCTTTTGTGAGTGAGTGATTATGTTACAAACGTTACAGTGCGCTACTCAAATCAGCAATTAACACAACTGCAGTTTATGTGTTAAATAATGAATACCGATAGTACTTTTGAACATGCAAGATGACAGACAAGCTAAGATTAAAATATAAAAAAAATGTTAAAAACTTTTCATGTGCCTAATAACATGTTGCGAATGTAATTGGGAATAAAATGCCTGCTTTTTGCTGTCTTAGCTTCACCTTATAAACGGTTAAAATGTGTGTGTTTGTGTGTGTATGCGTGCCTTATAGTTATGAACAAAACATCCTTGCATCACTGGCCCGTTCAACTTGACATACCAGTTGTGCAACATTTATTTTGCAAATTAGAAATCGAATAAGCATTTAAAACGTGATCCACAATTTATTTGTTTAATGTAAGTACTGATTTTTTGTTTGAAACATACAGACATATTCAGTATGATTTGTGGTGATTACAACAAATGATATAAATATCCGAGGAATTGTTAGTGAGTTGGGTGAGAATGTGTGTTTAAAAGCTATACATAGATGAAATTTACCTTGCGAAACATGTCGGAAGTTGAGCAGAGCGAATGGCGGCCGTCTGGTCAGGACTTTGTTAAGAGTCTGCGCAGGTCACTACAGAATGGCTCTATTCCCACAGGTTGGTATTGCAGTGGACGGGTTGATATTCTAATGGTGGTACTTCGATACCGGAGGTCGTGGGTTCAAACCCCGTGCACACAACACTTCATATTACATGTATTTCAATCTAGTCAGTTGAATGAAATGTTCAATGCAACCACATTTTGACAGCGCATGAGAACGGTCTCAAATGGATATTCTTGAGCCCCTGCAATCTGATTTTCTTTGTCTTCTGGGAATTGAGGAGTTAACCCTTTCAACACTACATACCTCTATAGCAGTGTTTGCAAACAGTGTAGATCCAGATGAGCCGGTTCGTGACGAGCTGACTCATCAGGATCTGCACTTTCTGCAAGTAATTTTCATATTTTTTAGAAAAAAGAACAACCCCGTTTTATAAACGGGCTAGTCTGAAAATCATTGTGTGATGATGGGATTGGTCGGAATATTAACATATTATTAACATAAATTGTGAGTCAGTCCTGACAAATTTGTATAGGTTTGCATATGACTAGTTACAATATCATGTAACATTTAAAATCATGTAACATAAACAGTCTATTCCAGTTATTTATGGTTTAAAGGGATATATTTTAACATAGAGCGCTGTCACTGGACTACTGTTTATGTAAGACGTAATGATGCCCAGCATCTTTATATCTCCCACCAGGTCATTATAAAGCAATGAAATAAAGTGGTATACCCAATGGAGCCTGCTGAATTAATTAGCACTGGTGTTACATGCAATTTTGTTGCCAGTTGATAATTATCCTCGGTTGCTAAGCAACCAGATTTATTTGACACATTTGTTATGTGAAATCAAAATGATATAACCCTTTCAACCCTAACCTAACTTATCCTGTATAGGATTGGTCCATTTAAATTGTCAATTTGTCAGCAAAAGGAATTCAGACCAGTTCAACAATAAAAAATGTTTTAAATAACTTATTAACAGTTCAGATCCGGATGAGTTGGCTTGTTACGAGCCAACTGATCCGGATCTACAGTGATTGCAAACATTGGGATAGAAGTCTGCAGTGTTGAAAGGGTCAACTGCTTTTCTACTCCAGATAAGGAATTAGTAATTTTGGGTATTTCATTAATTATTGAATAGATTGCTTCTAAATGAAAACATAAGAAAAATATGCTATATTTCTGGTCTGTTTATTGTTTTCTGTACCATGATAAAGATACCACACATTTTTAATTGCTTTTTTGATACTCACTACGTCTGATTTCAATTGGGTTTTTGGCAATTTTAATTGGGTATTTAAGCAAATATGCACCTTATCTGGAGCTCTGCTACTAGTTCTTCATTGGTCAAAATTGTTATATGACAAAGAAGTGGCTCAGAGCTTCCAATCATGCAATCAGCCCAGGTTTGATTTCTGGTACCTGGATTGGTAGGATTCATGTCATAACCACAGAGACCAGCATTTACTGGAACTACCTAGAAGAACCAATTTATCGTCGTTGGGCAATCAGGGATCAGAGCCATGGCCTAGGGATATGCAATGTTGGTGAAATCGGCTACAGATATAGTGTTCATGTGCAGTATTTGCACGTATGTATTTTATCGAGCTCTGTTTTCTCCCAATATTTGCTGATGGAGCTTCAGACGAGAAAGTTCTGCTTCCGTCATCTACACAGAAACAAAATTACTTTTGCAAAATGTTGTGCGAATATGAATACATACATAAGCCAATCTACAACGTTAATATACAACATTATGGGGCTAGACTGGTCGCTAACACAATACACCCAGTTTTGTCGTGGCGGGATCCATTGAGGACTTGTGACATAGAATACAGACATATCATACATATTCACTGAAACTTATTTGTTAAAAATAATAGATTTTCCATAAAATACCCTTAACCCATACACCGCTATCTTAATTTTTTGTCATCTGCTATTTATTTTCCATTTTTATCATCAAAAACATGCTTGTAGAAAAATGTGCAACATGCTCAGACACACTTCATGATTCTGAAGTGCTGTCAAACCATGTTTTTATTCAGAAACTAGAAAAAGTCGATGGCGCGCCATCGCAATATACCCACTTTTCCCAAATGTTAAGTCCGAAAGGGGGAGGTAATCCATGATGGAGGGTCGGATAAAAAATCCGAATTCACTTTGCGCATCAGCACATCAAAACGAAGCTACGAACCAAATATCAGACGCGTAGGTATTAAGGTGAAAAAGTTTTTCGACCTACGAGGAAAAATAGTGAAATTCTAAGTCCGAAAGGGGGAGATAATCCATGATGGAATGGTCCGATCAAAAATCGGAATTCACTTTGCACATCATAACGAAGGTACATATCAAATATCAGAAATGTAGGTATTAAGGTGAGAAAGTTTTTCGACTTACAATGAAAAATAGGGAAATTCTGAGTCCGAAAGGGGGAGATAATCCATGATGGAGGGTCGGATCAAAAATCCGAATTCACTTTGCGCATCTGCACATGATAACGAAGCTACATAGCAAATATGAGGCTCGTAGGTATGAAGGTGAAAAAGTTTTTCGAGTTACAAGGAAAAAATGGGAAATTGTGAGTCCGAAAGGGGGAGATAATCCATGTGGAGGGTCGGAATCCAAAAATCCAAATTCACTTTGCGATCTGACATGGGTAACGAAGCTACATACCAAATAACCAAAGGCGTTGGTATGAAGGTGAAAAAGTTTTTCGAGTTACATTTGGGAAAAATGGGAAATTCTGAGTCCGAGGGGGAGATAATCATGATGGGGTCGGATGATATCAACGTTTGCGCATCTGCACATGATAAACAGTACCAAATACCCAAATATCAGGCGCGTAGGTATGAAGGTGAAAAAGTTTTTCGTTAGTTAGAGAGGGAAAAATGGGAAATTCTGAGTCCGAAAGGGGGAGATAATCCATGATGGAAGGGTCGGATGATCCAAATTCTTTGGCGCACTGCACATGTAACGGAAGTACTACCAAATATCAGGCGCTAAAAAGGTAGAAGGAAAGTTTTTCCGAAATTGTTACGAGAAAAAATGGGAAATTCTTTGAGTCGAAGGGGGAGATAACCATGAGGAGGGTCGGATGAAAAATCATTTCACTGCATGCAACGTAACGAACTACATACCAAATATCAGGCCTAGGTCTGAAGGTGAAAAAGTCGAGTCAAGAACGGTGAAAAAGACGTTTTTACGGACGGACGTTACGGACGGTACGCGGATGGAAGGACGGTTACGGACACCCGTGACGAAAACAATAACCCGTTTTTTTTTACAAAAAAAAGTGGGTAATAATATACACTGCACATTTAATATGGCACTGGCGCTAGGTAGAGGGGTGAAAAAGTTTTTTCGGAGTTACGAAAAAGGGAAAAATGGGAAATTCCGAAAGTTCCGAAAGGGGAGAAAATCATGATGGAGGGTCGATCATCCAAATTCACTTTGCACACTGCATAACGAAGTAGCTATACATATCCAGGGCGTAGGAATAGGTAAAAAAGTTTTTCGAGTTACGAGAAAAAGGAAATTCGAGTCCCGAAAGGGGGATATGAAGATGGAGGGTCGGAGAAAAATCCAAATTACTTGCATCTGGCACATGAAATAACGAAGTACATCCCAAATATCAGGCGCGTAGGTAAAGGTGAAAAAGTTTTTCGAGTACGAGGAGATAAATTCTATCCCCGAAAGGGGGAGATAATCCTGGATGGAGGGTCCGAAATTGAAAAATCCAAATTCTTTGCGCATCTGCACATGATAACGAAGCTACATACCAAATATCAGGCGCGTAGGTATGAAGGTGAAAAAGTTTTTCGAGTTACAAGAAACGTGTCGACGGTACGTACGGACGGACGGTACGGACGTACGGACGGACGGACGGACGGACGGAGGACGACACCCCCCGATGACGAAAACAATATACCCGTTTTTTTTTTTACAAAAAAAGTGGGTATAATAATAGATCTATCTACACTGGCACATTTATACTGGCACTGGCGCGTAGGTATGAAGGTGAAAAAGTTTTTCGAGTTACGAGGGAAAAATGGGAAATTCTGAGTCCGAAAGGGGGAGATAAAATCCCATGATGGAAGGGTCGGATGATCCCAAATTTCACTTTGCGCATCTGGGACATGATAACGGAAGCTACAAAAATACCAAATTATCATGCGTTTAGGTATGAAGGTTGAAAAAAGTTTTTCGAGTTACGAGGAAAAAAAAATGGGAAATTCTGAGTCGAAAGGGGAGAAAATCCAGATAAGGAGGGTCGGAATGAAAAATCCAAATACTTTGCGCATCTGCACATGATAACGAAGGTACATACCAAATCAGCGCGTAGGTAATGAAGGTGAAAAAGTTTTTTCGAGTTACAAGAAACGGTGACGGACGTACGGGACGGAGTACGGACGTACGACGTACGGAAACGGGGACGATAACCCGTGAACAAAACAATATACCCGATGGTATAATAAAATTAGGGATAATACTACACTGGCACATTACGGCAAAAACTGGCGCGTAGGTTATGAAGGTGAAAAAGTTTTTCGTTACGAGGGAAAAAAATTTGAATTCTGAGTCCGAGGGGGAGATAATCCATGATGGAGGGTGGATAAAAATCCATTCACTTTGCCATCTGCACGATAACGAAGCTACATACCAAATATCAGGCGCGTAGGTATGAAGGTGAAAAAGTTTTTCGAGTTACGAGGAAAAAATGGGAAATTCTGAGTCCGAAAGGGGGAGATAATCCATGATGGAGGTCGGATGAAAAATCCAAATTCACTTTGCGCATCTGCACATGATAACGAAGCTACATACCAAATATCATGGCGCGTAGGTAGGTGAAAAAGTTTTTCGATGTTACGAGGAAAAAATGAATTCTGGAGTCCGAAAGAGATCATGAGGAGGGTTCGGATGCAATAATTCACTTTGCGAAACATCGCACTTGTTAACGGAAGCTCTACCAAATACAGTAGGTATGAAGGTGAAAAAAGTTTTTCGGAGTTACAAGGAAACGGTGACGGACGACGGACGACGGACGTACGGACGTACGGACGTACGGACGGTACGGACGACCCGTGACGAAAACAATATACCCGTTTTTTTTTACAAAAAAAGTGGGTATAATAAAATTAGATAATATCATACACTGGCACATTTATACTGGCACTGGCGCGTAGGTATGAAGGTGAAAAAGTTTTTCGAGTTACGAGGGAAAAATGGGAAATTCTGAGTCCGAAAGGGGGAGATAATCCATGATGGAGGGTCGGATGAAAAATCCAAATTCACTTTGCGCATCTGCACATGATAACGAAGCTACATACCAAATATCATGCGCGTAGTATGAAGGTGAAAAAGTTTTTTCGAGTTACGAGGAAAAAATAAAAAATGGGAAATTTCTGAGTCCGAAAGGGGGAGATAATCCATGATGGAGGGTCGGTATGAAAAATCCAAATTCACTTTGCGCATCTGCACATGATAACGAAGCTACATACCAAATATCAGGCGCGTAAGGTATGAAGGTGAAAAAGTTTTTCGAGTTACAAGAAACGTGACGGACGTACGGACGGACGTACGGACGTACGGACGTACGGACGTACGGACGGACGGACACCCGTGACGAAAACAATATACCCGTTTTTTTTACAAAAAAAGTGGGTATAATAAATTAGATAATATCATACACTGGGCATTTATACTGGCACTGGCGCGTAGGTATGAAGGTGAAAAAGTTTTTTCGAGTTACGAGGGAAAAATGGGAAATTCTGAGGTCCGAGGGGAGATAATCCCATGATGGAGGGTCGGATGAAAAATCCAAATTCACTTTGCGCATCTGCACATGATAACGAAGCTACAAATACCAATGGTCAAGCGAGTAGTGGGTGAGGTGAAAGTTTTTCGAGTTACGAGGAGATGGGAAATTCAGAGTCTGAGTCCGAAAGGGGGAGATAATCCATGATGGAGGGTCGGATGAAAAATCCAAATTCACTTTGCGCATCTGCACATGATAACGAAGCTATAACCAATATCATGCGCGTAGGTATGAAGGTGAAAAAGTTTTTCGAGTTACGAGGAAAAAATGGGAAATTCTTTGAGTCCGAAAGGGGGAGATAATCCATGATGGAGGGTCGGATGAAAAAATCCAAATTCACTTTGCGCATCGCACATGATAACGAAGCACATACCAAATATCAGGCGCGTAGGTATGAAGGTGAAAAAGTTTTTCGAGTTACAAGAAACGTGACGGACGTACGGACGGACGTACGGACGTACAGACGTACGGACGGACGGACACCCGTGACGAAAACAATATACCCGTTTTTTTTTACAAAAAAAGTGGGTATAATAAGGCAAGATATAAAATCAACAGCAGACAACAATATTGTTGTGTGTAGCGGTCTAAGGGTATGTTAAGATGTTACATGATTTTAAATGTTACATGGTATTGTAACTAGTCATATGCAAACCTATACAAATTTGTCAGGGACTGACTCACAATTTATGATGTCATAGATGTCAAATCACACCAAAATGCTTTTAAAAAAAAAAAGTTTTTACACACAATAAATGCACGTTTCTCGTAGATGACTGGTTTCATAATTACACCAGCTACACAGCTGATTGCATGGAGATGTTCCAAGCAGTTGTCAGGATCTATATGTCTCACAATTTCCACAAGACATGCCAAGATTCAAGTTTTTCTCTGGGGTCTTCTCAAAATGGATGTATCAGTATTCTTGATTTTATTTTTAGCTTGTCCTTATTTTCCAATAACAATACACAAATGTTTGTTGTTATCATCAGAGCACGGATCACTCAAGACCAAGGTCGCTATGTCCAAGGTCACACTGAGAGGTCAAAGGTAAACAAAAATAGGAACAAAATGTCCATCTGGGGTCATGCAATCAAAACATTACAAAGGATTTTCAAATAAATACACAAAGAAGTTTTCCATCACGAGACGACATGACACATGCAAGAATAATTGTCCCTAGATCCAAGGCTGGATTACACATACATAGACATCATGAAACGTAATGGAGTGTGTAAGACGAACATCCTAGTTACAAATCAAGGTCACACTTAGGTGTCGAAGGTTGTTTGTGTATGATAGATTTTTGAATAGCTGATGTATTCTAGATTACAGATAGCTGTTGTGAGAATTTTTAGAATGTGGCAACAGTGTTCTACAACTAATAATTGTCGAATAATCTAAGTACATTGTATTTAATAATTTGTCTAACCTTGTTTGTAACTTGTAGCATTTTTGTGTAAACCAGTAAACCATGCTTTAATAGATTGATTTCGCATTCGCCAGTGTGGGGGGGGGGGATATAAAGTTGCCTGTTATCTCTGTATTTTGAAGGTACATGTACTATACTATCTCACTGATGCAGTAGCGAAATTTTAGCATACATTTCTATCTAAAAATGTGTGACAAATTAGAATAATGTAAAACACAAGCTATCAAACCGGCTTATACGGGTCATTAGGTCATTATAAGTTATGTGTTGAGAACTTGAGGTATAAGTATGTGTGTTCAGGGGTCACCTTGAGTGACACACTAACCCAGCCTACAGGGGGTGAATTATACAGCCTGTTGTTTGATGGACCCTCCGTGGATAGTACTTCCTATTATATGGCTCATACCATGCGATAAAATGCTATGTCGTTTATGACTACCTGTAGTTGATATTGAAAATCCTGCATACTTTATGTAAACGGATAAGATGGCAAAAATGTCAGTCCTGTCTCAGTCGGAATGGTTCACCTAAAGTAATTTCTTTTTCCTTTACGAAAATATCGAGGATCGTCAAATCTGTTTTTGGGATGTTATCAACTTCAATAAGGCACTATATCTCAATATTAACTTCACGACCTATACGTAGATCAATGTGCATGTTAAACCATACAAATGTTCCATATTCGTCTCGTGTTTACTTTCCCTATCTAGCCATTGTAAAATAAATGACATTTTTAGTTCAATCGTAGCACTTATATATCTAACACCTTTGGTGCTGATTTATTCTATGCCCAAAACCATGCTTATTCGGTTTGCGATAAGCGTAGCTCCAGATCTGGATCTACACTCTTCGCTATTCAGTCGGTGAAACACCCGCCGTGCTTCTAACCTATAAATGATCTGACACCAAGCTGTACATTGACCCAATACATGCTGACTGTACATTGACCCAATACACGCTGACTGTACATTGACCCAATACACTCTGACTGTACATTGACCCAATACACGCTGACTGAACATTGACCCAATACACGCTGACTGTACATTGACCCAATAACACTCGACTGTACATTGACCAAATACACTGACTGTACATTGACCCAATACACTCTGACTGTACATTGACCCAATACACTCTGACTGTACATTGACCCAATAACAACGCTGACTGTACATTGACCCAATACACTGACTGTACATTGACCCAATACACGCTGACTGTACATTGACCCAATACACGCTGACTGTACATTGACCCAATACACGCTGACTGTACATTGACCCAATACACTCTGACTGTACATTGACCCAATACACTCTGACTGTACATTGACCCAATACACCTGACTGTACATTGACCCAATAACAACGCGACTGTACATTGACCCAATACACGCTGACTGTACATTGACCCAATACACGCTGACTGTACATTTGACCCAATACACTCGACTGTACATTGACCCAATACACTCTGACTGTAACATTGACCCAAATACACTCTGACTGTACATTGACCCAATACACTCTGACTGTACATTGACCCAATACACTCTGGACTGTACATTGACCCAATACACCTGACGTTACATTGACCCAATACACTCTGACGTACATTGACCCAATACACTCTGACTGTACAGTGACCCAATACACTCTGACTGTACATTGACCCAATACTCTGACTGTACATTGACCCAATACACCTCTGACTGTACATTGACCCAATACACTCTGACTGTACATTGACCCAATACACTCTGATTGTACATTGACCCAATACACGCTGACTGTACATTGACCCAATACACTCTGACTGTACATTGACCCAATACACTCTGACTGTACATTGACCCAATACACGCTGACTGTACATTGACCCAATACACTCTGACTGTACATTGACCCAATACACTCTGACTGTACATTGACCCAATACACGCTGACTGTACATTGACCCAATACACTCTGACTGTACATTGACCCAATACACTCTGACTGTACATTGACCCAATACACTCTGACTGTACATTGACCCAATACACGCTGACTGTACATTGATCCAATACACTCTGACTGTACATTGACCCAATACACTCTGACTGTACATTGACCCAATACACTCTGACTGTACATTGACCCAATACACTCTGACTGATACCAAATTGCTGTATCAGGTATTGAGGCTAATACAGTTTTATCACAGTCAATCCAAATTTGAAAACTATTTTTGGTCGAACAACTTCACATGATGTTACCACATTATATTGGTGTAATGATGCAAACTCCAAGAAATAAATTAGCTGAATCTCTCCACAGGACAATTTTGGGATTTTCCCTCCAATGCAGCAGGTTAAATGTGGGATTGAACCCGTTGGCCTTGCCTTAAATGACCTTAGCTGTTGGTAGGCAGTTAAACTCCATAAATCAAATCAAATCCCCACAGGAATGTGTTTGATTACAACACCACATTCCAACATGTTATACTGTGCATAAAAAAAAAAAGCAACAGTTTTATTCTGTTTCTCACCTGATCAAAACGGCTGTGCAAGGCAGTGGTGTTCTTGATATACTTCAAGGTTTGATTCTTCTCAATAGGTGTGCTTCCAATTTTCCCTTTCTGACATTTGAAAGTGTTATATCTCGTTTCTCTTATCTCTCACTCCTGGTTTTGAGATAACCCCCAGGATTGATGCTGTATGAGTAGTTTCACATTGGAAATATACCAGATAAAAAAAGAAATACACCCAATATTGTAGCGGTACATGTAAATGAAAGTGAAAGGCGAATGGGTTTAACGGCCCAGCTACAGCTAATATCATATCGAGGCCGGGTCTCAAGTATGTTTTATGCCTACAACAGGGATTGAACACACAACCTCTAAGGCATGTAAACAACGCCATGGAAATGTAGAATTATACCTGTAGTTGCTATGGTGCTGTGATGACCAACCAACAAGTGGCCATACACATTTTATGCACAAGAAAAAAAGTGCAGACCAAATTTTAATTTCCCATAACACTCAATGTGGATGTAATTGTGAAATAATGCTACAACTTGTGAGAGACAAACAAGGTGATCACCGGTGGGTGTCTCACCCACAAAGGTCAAGGTCACTCGACATAATAAATTGTTCTTTTCTATTTCCAGATTCAAAGAGCGATCATGGTAAGTTTAACTGTCATTGTGATGATGCATCTGTCTGCTCATCTCATTCTGTCTGTTATTCGTCCATCCATCTGTGTGTGTCTGTCATCTGTCTGCGTGTCTGTCCGCCTTCTGTCTCTGTCCATCTGTCCGTCTTCTGTACATCCATCCGTCTGTTCATCTCTGTCTGTCTGTCTGTGTCTGTCTGTCTGTCTGTCTGTCTGTCTGTCTGTCTGTCTGTCTGTCTGTCTGTCTGTCTGTCAATGAGGTCAAAAGTTGACAAAACAGTCGGAGTTCATGTGGAATATAATTCTTCAGCACCTGCATCCTAGTTGGAAGATCCCAATCAGGCAAGAGGTTATGTTATGAACAGGTGGTCTAGAATTGAACACCCCTTTCAACAGTCTAATTAAGGAATAAAATCATGGGATGTTGCGTTTACTGTAGTAAGAAAAACAATTGGTCTCTTTCAAATGTGTGGAGTCAAAGGACTGCTCACAAACTTTGATGCATGGGTGTTGGCCTATTGGTTTATTGTCAACCGGAGCCAATAACTTTATGAAATTTATTAAATATTTTATTTTTGTTATTTCTCAATGAAAGTATATGTTGTGACCACTCATTTGAACCGTCTTGATGAGACGGTTCGAATGATGGTCGCGACATATACTTCTCAGCGCATAGAAGGAAAATATTTAGGATTTTCCGCAAACATAATGGCATACTCTCAGCATGAAAACTTATCGATATGCACACACCACCAGAATCATGAAATTGTAAACAACTATGTGCAAGGGAGGCAATCCTTGCAACATTGTGCTGGAACTGAATCTGTTGTTCTGTAATGGACACACAGCTTAGGGGACATAATCCTTGTAGCCTTGTGCTGGAACTGAGTTGATCTGTGTTGGACACTATAGGGGAGATAATTATTGCAGCCTTGTGTTTGAATTGAAGAGATCTGTGGTGGAAACTGGCAGCTTGCAGGGGAGATAATTCTTGCAGCCTTGTGCAGTGGGATTATACTGCACTGCTGTTTGTGGTGTAAAGAACACGAATTCTGTATACCCGTTGGACATATAATTTCGGAATGTAATACTCATTAATATTTTTCTACATTCATTTTTCATGAACACACAAGAACCTGGTGTGTACAGATATGAACCTTTAATTACATATAGAGTATACATTAAAGGTATGAACCTTTAATTACATATAGAGTATACATTAAAGGTATGAACCTTTAATTACATATAGAGTATACATTAAGTACATTAGGTACATGCCCACTCAGTAGGCACAAACTGTTTGTTATATCAGATGATCATCTGAGACATGTTCTGGTAAAATAAACATTCATTCACCATTACCCCATGTATTGATTGACAATACAGCTGATTCTCTTTATCTCGATGTCGCTTATATATCATGTATTTTACTCCTGATAAATCGATATCGGAAATGTCGATATTTCGGTTATGTCGAGGTGGAAATCGAGTCCCGATAGCAAGTGTCCTTCATATTTGTATTCTGATAACTCAATGTCTGATTCAGAGAGATTATCTCAGGTAAGTTTTCACACGTCTATAGAAATAAAAAATACCGTCGCTAAAACATGTTAAATGAATTCACTTAAACCATAATTAACCAATTAATCAATGTGATATCGGATCACTTTAACATGATTTTGAAATAAACAGCATGGCAATCAAGTCAATTGAACTTGACATTACTAAACGGCGATTTAATTCGACTTGGGCCGAATTTGTTTGTGGCCGACGAGTGTTGGTCCTATGTGGCTTCGGGATGAATTGTGGGTATTGCATTTTGCGATTGAATAATAACATCGTCAGAAAAGACGGCGAGCGTTGACATTTAGATGTAACTCTTATGCATTGATGTATTGGATATAATTTGCAAAACAAATGTTGTGTACCGGAAATTGTGTCATGCATATGCGATATATTTAGTAACAACACATGCGCTTTGTGTTAAAAGAAAGTGCGCCATTTATGAAAACCCAGAAGTAAAGTAAATTTGGTATGTTTGATGCGATTCTGTTTAGATTTTTTCCAGAATGATCGCAAACTTTGGCTGAATTTTTATCTCGAAGTTCTGATATGTCGATATATTTTGCTCAGTCCGGTCAACTTCGAGATAACCAGAATTACCTGTATTATGCATTTTATATCAGACATAAATTTCCACACTGATATCAGGGGCGATAAGCGTGTTTCCTAAAAATGTTAATGGGATTTATTATCTATACTCTGTATTTATTTTTTGATGTGCAATTATCATACTTTATATTCTGTCGAAAATATTATTTTTTCAGGTGACGCATTTAATTAGTATAAATAATTTAAAAAATACCATGCCTCATTTGCATATGAAAATACCATCGCGCGTCACTATCAGTAAAATAAATATTACATATTACTTAATGATTATATCTGTATAACGGGCACTCGTAATGTTTAGAACTCATGGAATAGTGACACAATTGTATACTTATTTAATTCCCATAAAGAACAGTTTGTGCCTACTGAGTGGGCATGTACCTTTAAACACGGTTCTACTCCCATATATCTAGCCTGACATTTGGGCAAGGCACCCTGTTCAACCATTTTTGTGAAAACTTCTGCTTATCACAAGCTACATTGGGAATATTCTATCCCTAATTTTTCTACCACAGGAAATGTTCAAAAAGCGAGAACTTAGAAAAAGTGTCAAATTGCTCCTGGGGTTCCGACCATCCGTGGTCATTTGCATCAAAAAAGATTGTAAGAGTTTCTCCTTCAATTTTACTGGACAGATTAAATTATTATTCACACACGTGATATATCTGGACATATGCGACACACTCGCGTAACCGTTAATATGACCTTGACCTTTCTGGCCTTCACAAGGTCGCAAAAACACAGAAGCATATTTGTGCGTTAAGTTTCTTTTATTTTTTGGCCATTTTGATCCATTTGCCATGGGTTATTATACCCATGCTTTACAAACATAATTTGTAGTTTTTTTCTGTTTCGGGAAGGGAAAACAGCTCCTAGCATTGAGGAGGAAAGGGGGTGAAAGTCAGCACTCCTGGAGACATGGTACTTCATTTGGCGATCGCCCCGTGCAGGCACCGGGGCGGGATCAACTGATCCTGAGAATAGTGCTGCAGTAGCCATTGCTTGTCGTAAAAGGCGACTAAACTGGCTTAACGATTGGGTTCATACTTTCCGGAACCCACTATACCGGATTTGGCCCTCATGTACATTTTTGGCTTTCTTGTATGTGAGAGTTGAGTCGGGCTATGCCCCATATATAAAAGTAAGATTAGCGCTAATCCTATTACTTTTAGGGGATGGGATAAATGATTCTGGTGTGGCGAGGGCCTGGCACCAGATCAGGTTGTTCTAATTTCAGGACTGAATATATATTTTGATTGTAAATATTGAGTTCTGAAGTTGGGATTTACCCCCCTTGGACAGGTGGATATGGGACTCGACCCCGTTGACCCGTCTGCGTGTAGACTCCCTGAGGCTTGTACCTCTATGTCAGAAAAGCGGACGTTAAACCCTATTCACTCACTCACTCACTCATTTGGCGATCACCCTCCTACATACCAGACTCACCAGACTCGGATCTGATAACCCCAATTACCGGGATGGGTACACCTCATTTACTGCATAATTGCCGTGGCTCCGTCAAAACAATCGGCTAGCTGACTGAGAAGATGTATTACTTGTCATTTGTCACCAGTCTACGTGTTGTTCGGACCGATTACAATGAATCTCCATCCAAATATTGACACTGTTTCTGATTTAGAAAAGTTGCACTCTATATGACGAACCGTACAGACAGACTTTACGTGCTTGTAGTAAATTATGAGTGTTTGCTGGTTGCATGTGTGCTTTTTCCATTGTAGAGTTGAAATTGCCAGTAAGGTTGTCTGGTGTAGTTTAGGTAATGTTTATGTTTTTACAACAAATGGGGACATTTTCTAATTCTTGGCAACCCATCAAAAATTGTGCTTGTTATTTTCCATGCAAAATCAAATAAAATTCAAGTAAAAGGTAGTTTAGGAATACCAATGTTGATTTTCTGTATGCATTTTGGTGTACATTTTTATGCCACCGGGTTTCGAAGAAACGGGTGGCATATAGTGTTTGGACCGTCCGTCTGTCCGTCTGTCCGTCCGTCACACTTTTCGGTTAACCACTTTGTCACAGTTTCTCAAATATGCTGCAGGTGGCATCCGCGTTCGACAGACGCATTTCTTGTTACCTTTGCGATAATGATGCGGGTGTTGATTTGTCTGTTATCACACCCCTTCACCATTGTGGGGTTACCGGTACATATAGTCGTTACCCTGTCCGTCTTGTTGTCTGCCCGTCTGTCCAAATTTGTGTTAAACGGCTATCTACTTGCCTTTGTTACCGTAAGTTGGATTGACTTTAAACTTCATATACTTATTCTCATCTTCCATATTTAGCTTTTGCCCTGTCTGTACGTCCGTTTACTTTTTGAAAGTTTTTGTAAGTTTCTCAAATCACCTATAATTTCTGTTTGCCTTCAGCTAATATCTTCATATTGCGCACATGCATTACTTAGTGACGATACATCCTTCCACATTAATACAATTACCCTCACTACTGATCGTACGTCCATCCATCTGTCTGTTTATTTTTAGCTCAGCTGAGCGAAGCTCATGTGAGCTATTGTTACCGCAATGTGTCGGTCGTCGTCGGTCGTCGTCGTCGTCCGTGAACATTTTCAAACATTTTCTCCTCGGTAACCATTGGGCCTATAGTCACCAAACTTCATGGTCATGGTCCTTAGGTAGGGGGATTACAAAATTGTTAAAATGATGTCATTACGTAATCCAAGATGGCCACCGTCTAAAAATAGCACAAATTCTTCAAAAATCACTCTGATGCATTTTTTGTCAAAATTGGATGGTTATTGTCGAGCCCGCTTGCGGAAATCGAGACGTAGTGATCACAATGACGTCCGGGTGTCCGTCCGTCCGTCCGTCCGTCCGGGCACACATTAGGGTACTTATGTGGCTAGCCCCACAGGGTTATGGACTTGGTAAAGGATAGGGTTGGTTACAATTAGCCACCTAAAAAATCCTTTTATGTGGCTAAAAATCGTTTTATGTGGCTAATATTTAACATGTGATAAGCCACATAAGTATAGTACTGTAGGAACGTCCGTCCGTCCGTCCATCCGTCCGTCCGGGCACACATTAGGGTACTTATGTGGCTAGCCCCACAGGGTTATGGACTTGGTAAAGGATAGGGTTGGTTACAATTAGCCACCTAAAAAATCCTTTTATGTGGCTAAAAATCGTTTTATGTGGCTAATATTTAACATGTGATAAGCCACATAAGTATAGTACTGTAGGAACGTCCGTCCGTCCGTCCATCCGTCCGTCCGTCCGGGCACACATTAGGGTACTTATGTGGCTAGCCCCACAGGGTTATGGACTTAGTAAAGGATAGGGTTGGTTACAATTAGCCACCTAAAAAATCCTCTTATGTGGCTAAAAATCGTTTTATGTGGCTAATATTTAACATGTGATAAGCCACATAAGTATCCATTTGTAAGAACGTCCGTCCGTCCGTCCGTCCGTCCGTCCGTCCGTCCGGTCCGTCCGTCCGGTCCGTCCGTCCGTCCCGTCCGTCCGAGCTTACAAATGGATACAATGTGGCTAGGAGAACAATAGGTTATGTAATATTCTATTGTTCCATGATTTTATGTGGCTAAAAATGGGTTTATGTGGCTACAGAACAATAGGGAACGGTTAGGGTTAGCCACATAAGTATCCATTTGTAGGAACGTCCATCCATTCGTCCGTCCGTCCGAAATCTGCGTTAAAGTTTTTAAATACCTTATATCTCTGCAGTCCTAAGTCACATTGACTTATTAGTCATCATCCATATATTCATGCTGTATCCCACTCCATGGGGCAACCCCCCCTGTGGCCCAAGGTCAAAGGTCAAATGACTTAGAAGTTTGCGTTCCGAAATCTGCGTTAAAGTTTTTAAATACCTCATATCTCTGCAGTCCTAAGTCACATTGACTTGAAACTTCATATGCTTATTAGTCATCATCCTAATATCATTCTGTGTCCCACTCATGCAGCCCCTGTGCCCCTATGTCAAGGTCAAATGGCTTAGAAGTTTGCGTTAAAGTTTACTGTCAAAATTTGCGTTTAAAGTTTTTCACATACCTACTATCTCTGTAAACCGTAAGTCAGATTTACTTGAAACTTTGTATGCTTATTGGACATCAAACTTCAAATAAATACACTCTGAGACCATCAAATGTCTCGGCGGGCTCGACATGCGGGCCGCGGCCATCCTCGTGCCATCCAAGATGGCCACCGAAAGGTCAAAAGGTCGTTCTTTTATTATTTTAGAGATTTCAAAATTCTTCTTGACATGAACCGCTTGGCCCATGGTAGCCAAACTTAAATGTTATGGTCCATGGGTGAAGCCTTTTCAGATTTGTTAAAAATGGAGCTCATCGCCTAATTCCAAGATGGCCCCCGCCGTCTAAATTATTAGCCATAAATTCTTTAAAAAATTTCTTCTAATGAAAACCGCTAGCCGGATTTAGACGAAACTTGGTAGGAATGAGCGATGTGCAATGCTCTTTCAAAGTTGTTAAAATGGTGACCCCAGGGTCAAAATGGGCGTGGCCCGTGGGGTCAAATTGTGGTCAAATTTTATTTTTTACCGAATATGCTCATGTCATATATCAAATTGAAGGTATCGATGAGGTGAGTGCTCTGGTGCAATATTTGTCGGAATTTGATGATTATGTCATCCATGATGGCCGCGCCCAAAGGTCCATTTATTCGAGATTTTGAACGTCTTTTTCTCAGGAACCACATGGCCGATGCTGGCCAAACTTTATAGTAAGTTAAGATCCTTGGGTGAAGCATTTTCAGATTTGGTAAAATGAGAGTCCTCGCTTAATCCAAGATGACCGCCATCTAAAAATAGCACAATTATTTTTAAACACATGAACTCGATGTCACATTCTCCTCTGGTGTTCATGGAGTCAGGTGAGCGAATCAGGGCCATCATGGCCCTCTTGTTTTGAATGTGTTTGTAAGAGTTTCTCAAATAAGGACCCTAAGTGCATCGACAGACCACATTTTCTAGTTTTCTTGTTCTATAGCCCACCCATGCGGCCCCTGTACTCTATAGCCCACCCACTACCCGCCCCTATGCTCTAGAATTTTGCATACAACCTTTTGAGGGTACATCCTCCATCAATGTCACTGACTTCTTGTTCTATTGGAGTTATCTCCCTTTGAGGCAATGTTCACCTTGTTCATTTACGTCTTTGTTTGGAGCGTATGTCGTATACGACACGGAATATATTCATGACACTTCACACTTGTTTACAGATAATGTCCTCGATTTGTATGGCCTACTAGTTGTATGGCTTTTGTCAAGTTGTGATGCCTGTGGGGGCATCCTTGTCTCATAGACACAATTCTAGTTTATTGTCATTTTTAGTGCGCCTTTCGAAGAAACTAGTGTTTATGGCATACCCCCCTGGCGTCGTAGTCTCCGTCCGTCCGAGCAACCAAGGGTGTAGAAGGGGCCATGGGGCAGAGCCTAACACAAAAGAATCCTTTGATTTATTCCGTATGGCCCCTTATTCTATTCATTGATCTAGAACAATGGAAATGGCCCCTTCTTCACTATTGGTCCATCCGTTCGTCCGTGTTCTATGAACACATTGTCTAGTGTAATGTTATAGAGTACCAATTTGATGGACTGAATGGCAAACAGTATAAACCCTGATTGAACCATGCAGATGCTTTGTCCAAGCTGAGACTAGACTGGTTGCTCCTTTGTTCATATGGAATCAGGTCATGACCTCTGAGTAACTTGTCTGCAGAAACCAGACCTCTTTTAATGGGCGTTGTGCCCCGGTCAAATAGCTTGGGGTCACACAAAATGAATGCAGCATCACTGTGGAAATTCTTAATTGTTGTCTGCAAGTATTGTGAAATTTCATAGATCTGTTTAATAACTCTTTTGAGACTGTACATTGATGACTAGTATTTGAGCTACACTGAGTCAAAACTTAATACTATAACATGTAGTTGTTTACAGTCATTTGCATATTACAGTTGGTTCCAGATATGATTCAGAAGACAGTCCGATGTCTCAGCATCACTGTGGAAATTCTTAATTGTTGTCTGCAAGTATTGTGAAATTTCATAGATCATGTAATAACTCTTTTGAGACTGTACATTGATGACTAGTATTTGAGCTACACTGAGTCAAAACTTAATACTATAACATGTAGTTGTTTACAGTCATTTGCATATTACAGTTGGTTCCAGATATGATTCAGAAGACAGTCCGATGTCTAAATTGACTTTGATATTCGTATTAAAAGCCAATTTAGACATAGTTCTAGTTTCATTTCGTCATTGATATTTGCTGTGTGTATGTAGATGAATGGATGAATTGTGCATGTAAAATATCTAAGGTTTGCATTCAATGAGTAATTAATTATAGCAATTTGAACTGTGTTGAACAAACACAGTTCTCAGGAAAAGTCTGCATTGTGTGCATTTCATGCCGAGTGGTCAGGTGCTTTCTATAAGGTCCGCGTTGCCAAGTATAAAGGCCATTGTTTGGGTTGCCAGGGAGCTCTTGGGAATATTACATTATAGAATCAGCATGTGTCTTTGTCTTTCATCTTTTGATCAAATTGAGCTGTAATTCCCAAATCCAAAAATTAACAGTAACATCTTAGAAATTAATAAAATACAATCACCACTCACTATAACAATTGGTGGAGAGTCTTTAGATTCTCGGTCATGTTAATTTGGACTTAAGTGAACAAAATTATAAGTAACGGTTAATCTATTATTTCGATGGAAAGTGGAACAAATTGAGGAACTTTGCACGCATGGATTTTTCGACACACATACAGTGTAATTTTAATAACATTTTGAAGATGGAGAAGAAATGTGTAGCCATCAACTTGGCTTACGTTTTGCCTACAATATTAATGGCATTGTGTTGGACAGAATGTATACAATCTACAGGATTTTCACCATTTGAATCAGTGTTTGCTACACAATACTTCAAGAAGTTGATGTACCAACAGAATCACAAAACACGACGGAATCAGTTACCTACGAAGCCAGAATGTGTGACGGGGCCTACCCGCACATTCTGGAAGGAACACTACAAATCTCGGACCGGGGTGTGCGAGGGACACGTTCCGCACATCCTACACGCCAACAATAGGACCATCGACGGCAGAATGAAGAAGAATTGACAATAGCACAAATACATTTTTGGAATTTTATTGACAGTTTGTAGTTTCATGTTGCGATTTCATTCATGTACATTCACATTTCATATTGTGTGGGATTTGATCTTTAGCGCATCTTTCTTCTTTCTTTTCTCATACTTTTCTTCCGAAAATCCACATACTTTGACATGGAAAGTGATGTTTGAGGTCAATTCGTGAATCTGCAACTTTAATATGTCTTTTAGTTTCAAATATTCCAAAAATGGACCGGTAATAATTAATTCCTGTGCATATCTGCCATAATAATGGAATTATGACTTACAGTGACATACATGTATCAATTATTACGTTTCAAATTACAACGGATTACATGTATTAATTACGATAGAAGATTTTGTTAAACGAAACGGTATTGCATATCATGGACGTTTGGTGTTACATATTCATAGTGCGACATACTGCCTATAATTGAATAACTGTACACCTTACACATGTGCTCAATACCTGAACCTGTAACTTTAATATGTCTTTTAATTTAAAAATTGCATAAATGGACCCTAGTAATAATTAATTCCAGTGCATATCTGCCATAATAATGGAATTATGACTTACCAGTGACATACATGTATCAATTATTACGTTTCCAATTACAACGGATTACATGTATTACGATTGATGATTTACTAATTAACCTGATTTTGATAAAGGAAACGAAACAGTATTGCATATCATGGACGTTTGGTGTTACATATTCATAGTGCAACATATTTCCTATAATTGAATAACTGTACACCTTACACATGTGCTCAATACCTGAATCTGCAACTTTAACATGTCGTTTAATTTAAAAATTCCAATTAAAATGGATTACAGTTTATTACGATGAACTGCGCTGATCAAGACTGATGGAATGTATATGGACTATACCATATTTATTCTAATGTAAACCCCTTCTATGCTTTTTGTTTAATTGTGTTTTTTTTACCATATCAAAACACACTTTGCATAACAAGTGTAAATGTTTTTTAGTTACATAATTTTAATTTTTCAAATGTTGCATAGATGAGGGTGTTTATTAGATGAAGTACGGTATAATGTATTTCATGTCTTACTGCATGCATTAGTTGATGTTTTTTTCCTGGCACCCAGACATATAATTTGAAAATTAAGCATTATAGGATTGTAGTGTGTAAGGTGTGTGAATGCGATATTTCTTGTGTTACAATATTCATACTTATTACTTGTACCGTTACATGTAATATTTGGTTCACATGGTTGTTTATCCATATTTCTTTGGTTGGGGGACCAAATGTTTCGAACCAGGAGGGTATTGTTATAGAGTACCAATTTGATGGACTGAATGGCAAACAGTATAAACCCTGATTGAACCATGCAGATGCTTTGTCCAAGCTGAGACTAGACTGGTTGCTCCTTTGTTCATATGGAATCAGGTCATGACCTCTGAGTAACTTGTCTGCAGAAACCAGACCTCTTTTAATGGCTTGTGCCCCGGTCAAATAGCTTGGGGTCACACAAAATGAATGCAGCATCACTGTGGAAATTCTTAATTGTTGTCTGCAAGTATTGTGAAATTTCATAGATCATGTAATAACTCTTTTGAGACTGTACATTGATGACTAGTATTTGAGCTACACTGAGTCAAAACTTAATACTATAACATGTAGTTGTTTACAGTCATTTGCATATTACAGTTGGTTCCAGATATGATTCAGAAGACAGTCCGATGTCTCAGCATCACTGTGGAAATTCTTAATTGTTGTCTGCAAGTATTGTGAAATTTCATAGATCATGTAATAACTCTTTTGAGACTGTACATTGATGACTAGTATTTGAGCTACACTGAGTCAAAACTTAATACTAAACATGTAGTTGTTTTACAGTCATTTGCATATTACAGTTGGTTCCAGATATGATTCAGAAGACAGTCCGATGTCTAAATTGACTTTGATATTCGTATTAAAAAGCCAATTTAGACATAGTTCTAGTTTCATTTCGTCATTGATATTTGCTGTGTGTATGTAGATGAATGGATGAATTGTGCATGTAAAATATCTAAGGTTTGCATTCAATGAGTAATTAATTATAGCAATTTGAACTGTGTTGAACAAACACAGTTCTCAGGAAAAGTCTGCATTGTGTGCATTTCATGCCGAGTGGTCAGGTGCTTTCTATAAGGTCCGCGTTGCCAAGTATAAAGGCCATTGTTTGGGTTGCCAGGGAGCTCTTGGGAATATTACAGTATAGAATCAACATGTGTCTTTGTCTTTTCATCTTTCGATCAAATTGAGCCTAATTCCCCAAGTCTAAAATAAGTAAAAGTAAATTAATAAATAGCATTAAACAACGCTCGTTGTAACAGTAACTACTGGAGATCGAGATTTATGTTGCAGAACAATGGGTTGAAAAATGATACCTTCCCCCATTTATATACATGTATGGATGAATGTAATTATGTACGGTATATACATACACCAGCTGTTCCCATCTTAATCAATCGACAATTACATCATAATGCTCAATCTGTGTGTTTTAAAAAAATGGCGCTTCTCGTATATCACCAACAGTTTTACCAATCACCAGCTTGAGGTTAAAATGGATACTAGTGTATCTGTTCGCCATTCCCGATAACATTTAATGAAAACTTTATGCATAAATTGTTCATTAAATGTTACCGGGAATGTTGAACAATAGTGAGCTTGATGATTGGCTGTGAAATGCTGACGCTTGTTTGGGGCCAATCATCCCCGTTTACTCGTTGCACCTCACATATACCCGTACACAATTGACAAACACGTAAATTCAAAAAACATGTGCATCTCATCTCAATTTATTACTGTCTGAAATGTTTGTGAATATGATTCAAAGTTGGTTTAATATTTTAATATAAAAGTGTTGTGCTGGTGAAGCTTTTTGTCAAAATTCTTTTCTGACAAGTTATAGGAATGATAATATACGTAAATGTTAAAACCTAAATATGAAATTGTATACCGTCTTAGACCGCAGGTGCTGCTATCGATAACTAGGACAAATTTGTACAATTTTGTATAATTATACAGTCAAACTATACATGAATTTATTTTTTTTGCAAATCAGATGTTATGAATTCTATTTGTGCCAATGTAGTGCCAGCATACCAACACTGTGATACATTTGTACAAAATTATACATGAATATTTATTTTGAAAATGATGAGTTACAAATTTCTGTTTAACCAATTATTGGCGTGCATTTTCTCCGATTAATTAAAATAAAATCTTTTGGATTATTTATGCATGCAGTGCAGCCTCCATACAAAACCTGACTGTTGTACAGAGGTGATAGTTGTCAGAGATTAACCCTCAGAATGCTGGGACTGAAAATTTTCGTCTGCTGTTGTTTTTTTATAAACCATCTTTTTCATTTAATAAGTGTAAGGGTTAAATGTACATGTTTAGGGATTTTAATTATCCATTTGGAATATAAAATAGTGACTGGTTCAGAGAGGGGGTTGTTGTAGAGAGGTGGCTGTTCACTGAGGTTCAACTGTACTTGGAAAAGTCTGCCGATAATTTATTGTACAATGGACATGTGTGATTCCAGTGTTGATGTATTCTGGGACAGCTTTGGGAAATTCTTGGTGATTTTATTGGTTGTTTACTGTTTCTGGATAAAGCCATTTGGTAAGTTGATTAATAACAACTTATCGTTTGCCCTAGTTTCTCGACCAATGAAAACACAGCATTTCGCCTCAATCTCATATTGCGACACTTTCACCAATATCTATTAAACTAATCATTAAATGTTGGTTCACAAGACTCGCACCATGATACCACTTGTACACATGCGCACTTCTGTGTCAGACCACCATACATACTATAGCGATTCGAAAGCGTGTTTAGGAGCTGAGCTACATTCAAACAAGCATGTGTACGTCGACTGGTCGAAGGGCAAAACTATGAGAATTAGTTTAAACTATTTTCAAAAATTAAATATCTGAATTATAACTAGTACATACTGAGCTGGCCATTTATTGCTCAGTCATTCATCCACACCCCTCCACACTCGCACCGTCCTGCTCTCGTTTGACTTCCCTACAACTTGAAGGTTCAACATTACTGACCTCTATCATAACATTTCCAAACAGTGTAGATTCAGATTCCGGCTCGTAACAATTTTATATTCAGAGAATTACTGTAATATCAGAGCTCGAGATAAGCTGCATATTTGCTTAAATACCCAATTAAAATTGCCAAAAAACCCAATTGAAATCAGACGTAGTGAGTATCAAAAAGCAATAACAAATTTGTGGTACCTTTATCACGCTGCAGAAAACACTAAACAGACCGCAAATATAGCATATTTTTCTTATTTTCCATGAAAACACATCTTGGTATTTCCAAGGAGACAATTCTAATGAAATGCCAAGACATGTTTTCATTTCGAAGCAAACTATTCAATAATTGCTGTCTTTTGATGTGTGATTTTATTTTACCCAATTAAAATTTTGAAATACCCAATTGCTTCCGAAATGATGGAGTGACAATACTCAATTACTAATTCCTTATCTGGAGCCCTGGTCATATTTAGAAAATTACTACTGTAATATTCAGAGGAATACAGCAATATTTAAACACTGGATACATATGCAACATATGCATTCCACCAGTAACTTGACACTAAATTTGATTGTCTCTGTTTATTTTTATGCACCCGGTCTCTGTATAGCCAGGAGGCATATAGTGTTTGGACTGTGTGTCGTGTCTGTCTTGTGTCCGTGAGTTTTACAGAGTTTCTCCAATCTGCTGCCACTGGGGGCATTTCTGAGCTGACAGGCCACATTTTCTTGTTATACTCCACCACGATAGTGGAGGGGGCATTTAGTGTCGTCCGTCCCGTCCATCCGTCCCGTCTGTCGGTTCTTCCGTCCTGACCAACCTTGTCGTAAAACTTTTAAGCCGTATTAGATACAGACCTGACAGGCCACATTTTCTTGTTATACTCCACCACGATAGTGGAGGGGGCATTTAGTGTCGTCCGTCCCGTCCATCCGTCCCGTCTGTCGGTCCTTCCGTCCTGACCAACCTTGTCGTAAAACTTTTAAGCCGTATTAGATACAGACCTGAAAAACTTGGTTGTAGCTTCCTTATGATGAGTATATGCGCAATATTTATTTTGATTTTTAATTTGACCCCCGGTTCATGGATTATCTCCCCCTTTAGGACTTAGAATTGTCCAATTTTGGCTTGTAAGTCGTAAAACTTTTAAACCATAATAACTACAGACCTGATACTTTGTATGTAGCTTCCTTATGATGAGTAGATGTGCAAAGTTTATTTCGATTTTTGATTTGACCCCTGGGTCATGGATTATCTCCCCTTTTTCGACTTAGAATTTTCCAATTTTGGCTTGTAAGTTGTAAAACTTTTAAACTGTACTAGCTACAGACCTGAGACTTTGTATGTATCTTCCTTATGATGAGTAGATGCGCAAAGTTTATTTCAATTTTTGATTTGACCCCAGGGTCCCCCTTTTCGACTTAGAATTTCCCAATTTTGCGTTGTAACTCATAAAACTTTTAAACAGTAATAGCTACAGACCTGAAACTTGGTATGCAGCTTCCTGATGATGAGTAGATGCGGAAACTTTATTTCAATTTTTAGCTCACCTGAGCAAAGCTCATGTGAGCTATTGTTATGGCAAAGTGTCCGTCGTCCGTCGTCCGTCCGTCTGTGAACATTTTCAATCATCTTCTTCTCCCGAACTGCTGAGCCGATATTGGTTAAACTTCACAGGGATGATATATGGGTGATGCCATTTCAGATTTGTTAAAATGGAGGTCATCGATAATCCAAGATGGCCGCCGATTTCGACGATACTGGGTATGAATGATCGATAGTTAGCGCTGTTTCAGATTTGTTCATATGGTGGCCCCTGGGTCAAAAATGGGCGTCGCCCG
>CM055273.1:14504134-14593429 GCA_029237695.1 Conchocele bisecta
TGCCATACTTATTACTCCAGTCGCAGATCAAGAGTTAGACTGGCCACACATGCCATACTCATTACTTTAGTCACAGATCAGGACCGAGACTGGCCACATATGCCATACTCATTACTCCAGTCGCAGATCAAGAGTTAGACTGGCCACACATGCCATACTCATTATTTGAGTCATAGATCAAGAGTTAGAATGGCCAGACATGCCATACTCATTACTCCAGTCACAGACCAGGAGTTAGACTGGCCACACGTGCCATACTCATTACTCCAGTCACAGATCAGGAGTTAGACTGGCCACACTGACATATTCATTACTCCAGTCACAGATCAGGAGTTAGACTGGCCACACATGCCATACTAGTCACAGATCAGGATTAGAACTGGGCCACACAGCCCATACTCATTAACTCCAGTCACAGGCCAGGAGTAGACTGGTCACACATCCATACTAGTCACAGATCAGGAGTTATACTGGACCCACACATGCCATAGCTCATTACTCCAGTCACAGTCAGGCAGATACTAGGTCACACATGCCATACTGGTCACACATGCCATACTCATTATTCGAGTCATAGATCAAGAGTTAGACTGGCCACACATGCCATACTCATTACTGCAGTCACAGACCAGGAGTTAGACTGGCCACACATGCCATACTCATTACTCCAGTCACAGATCAGGAGTTAGACAGGCCACACTGACATATTCATAACTCCAGTCACAGATCAGGAGTTAGACTGGTCACACATGCCATACTCATTACTCCAGTCACAGATCAAGAGCTAGACTGGTCACACGTACCATACTCATTACTCCAGTGACATATCAGGAGTTACATTGGCTACACGTACCATACTCATTACTCCAGTCACATATCAGGAGTTAGACTGGTCACACATGCCATACTCATTACTCCAGTCACAGATCCGGAGCTAGACTGGTCACACGTACCATACTCATTACTCCAGTGACATATCAGGAGTTACATTGGCTACACGTACCATACTCATTACTCCAGTCACAGATCAGGAGCTAGACTGGCTACACATGACATACTCTTATGGGCCGTGACTTAAGGGATATGGCATTGGACTTCAATAACGGTGGTTGTCAGTTCAATCCTCGTCCTGGGCGTGAAAAATACTTACGATGTATTTCCATCCCTCTGGTCTGTGGAATGAGATTTTTAACTGTGGTAGCATCTCTATATGACAGTAGCTGTTGCTGGGACGTTGAACCCGTTCACTGTCACTGTTTCACATGAAATATGGCTCGCCGTGGTGATGATTGGGAACAATATGCACAATTACTTCATGAAAATATGGCTCAATTTTCAGCAATAATCTTGACAATACAACGTTAATCGTTTTATTTTGTAAATATATGGATGGGTTGTAGCCTAGGGATTAGAACACCTCACTTCCAATCCGCAGGTTGTGGGTTAAAAAAATACTTTCATAGTGTTTCCATCGCACTGTCTGTCGGTTGAGACTTTAAACTGTGGTCCCATCTCTATATGACCTTAGCTGTTGATGGGACGTTAAACCCATTCATTTTCACTTTTTATTTTGCACATGTATGTTATATTTTATTTGATATACCCTAAGGATTGTGGAATTGAACCCATTATAGGCCAGATACATTTATTTACAGTAGTATAAAAATGTGTACATTTTTTGTGGACATTTTCTGTATTTCTGTTCGAAAGTATATGTTCGATGAGACGGTTGAAATGAGTGGTAACAACATCTACTTTTCTCGAGAAATAAACAAAATTATCAGATGTGTCTGTGTACATAGTGTCGTAAATTTATACAGGAATAGTTCTGTCTATATATGAGCCAGTTCAAAGGAAAACCATCAATATGGCATAGAAAAGACGATTTCTCTTTTTATGTCCCCCGTAGAGCCACATTTCTCCAGTTACAGCCACATATGCGTATGGATCCACGCTAATGAGGATTCAGACTACAGCCCCATTTCTCCAGTCACAGCCACATATGTGTATGAATCCACGCTAATGAGGATTCAGACTACAGCCACATTTCTCCAGTCACACTCACAGCCACATATGCGTATGAATGTACACTAACGAGGATTCAGACTACAACCCCATTTCTCCAGTCACAGCCACATATGCGTATGAATCCACGCTAATGAGGATTTAGACTACAGCCACATTTCTCCAGTTACAGCCACATATGCGTATGAATCCACGCTAATGAGGATTCAGACTACATCCCCATTTCTCCAGTCACACTCACAGCCACATATGCGTATGAATCCACACGAATGAGGATTCAGACTACAGCCCCATTTCTCCAGTCACAGCCACATATGTGTATGAATCCAAGCTAATGAGGATTCAGACTACATCCCCATTCTCCAGTCACAGCCACATATGCGTATGCATCCACGCTAATGAGGATTCAGACTACAGCCCCATTTATCCAGTCACAGCCACATATGCGTATGAATCCACACTAATGAGTATTCAGACTACAGCATGTCTCAGTCACAGCCACATGTATGAATCCAGCTAATGAGGATTCAGACACAAGCCCCATCTCCAGTCAGCCACATATGGTATGAATCCAGCTAAGATTCAGACTACATATCCAGCCACATCTCATATGCGTATCATCCACGCTAAAGAGGATTCAGACTATAGCCCCATTTATCCAGTCACAGCCACATATGCGTATGAATCCACTAATGAGAATTCACTACAGCCCATCACCATCACAGCCACATATGTGTATGGATCCACGCTAATGAGGATTTCAGACACAGCACATTTCTCCAGTCACAGCCACATGCGTATGATCCACGCTAAATGAGGATTCAGACTACAGCCCCACATTTCTCCAGTCACAGCCACATATGCGTATGATCCACGCTAAATGAGGATTCAGACTACAGCCACCCTCTCTCCAGTCACAGCCACATATGCGTATGAATCCACGCTAAATGATGATTCAGACTACAGCCCCATTTCTCCAGTCACAGCACATATGCCGTATGGAATCCACCAACGCTAGCCCCATTTTGCCGTATGGATCCACGTATGGATTTCAGACTACCACAAAGCTCTATGGACCTCATATTTCCCCAGTCACAGCCACATATGAGTATGGATCCTCGCTAATGAGGATTCAGACTACAGCCCCATGTCTCCAGTCACAGCCACATGTGTATGGATCCACGCTAATGAGGATTCAGACTACAGCCACATTTCTCCAGTCACAGCCACATATGCGTATGAATCCACGCTAATGAGAATTCAGACTACAGCCACATTTCTCCAGTCACACTCACAGCCACATATGCGTATGAATCCACACTAATGAGGATTCAGACTACAGCCCCATTTCTCCAGTCACAGCCACATATGAGTATGGATCCACGCTAATGAGGATTCAGACTACAGCCCCATGTCTCCAGTCACAGCCACATATGTGTATGGATCCACGCTAATGAGGATTCAGACTACAGCCACATTTCTCCAGTCACAGCCACATATGCGTATGAATCCACGCTAATGAGAATTCAGACTACAGCCACATTTCTCCAGTCACACTCACAGCCACATATGCGTATGAATCCACACTAATGAGGATTCAGACTACAGCCCCATTTCTCCAGTCACAGCCACATATGCGTATGTATCCACGCTAATGAGGATTCAGACTACAGCCACATTTCTCCAGTCACAGCCACATATGCGTATGAATCCACGCTAAATGAGGATTCAGACTACAGCCCCATTTCTCCAGTCACAGCCACATATGCGTATGAATCCACGCTAAAGCCACATATGCGTATGGATCCACGCTAATGGGGATTCAGACTACAGCCCCATTTCTCCAGTCACAGCCACATATGAGTATGGATCCACGCTAATGAGGATTCAGACTACAGCCCCATTTCTCCAGTCACAGCCACATATGCGTATGGATCCACGCTAATGGGGATTCAGACTACAGCCCCATTTCTCCAGTCACAGCCACATATGCGTATGGATCCACGCTAATGGGGATTCAGACTACAGCCCCATTTCTCCAGTCACAGCCACATATGCGTATGGATCCACACTAATGAGGATTCAGACTACAGCCCCATTTCTCCAGTCACAGCCACATATGCGTATGGATCCACGCTAATGAGGATTCAGACTACAGCCCCATTTCTCCAGTTACAGCCACATATGTTTCTCCAGTCACAGCCACATATGCGTATGGATCCACGCTAATGGGGATTCAGACTACAGCCCCATTTCTCCAGTCACAGCCACATATGCGTATGGATCCACGCTAATGGGGATTCAGACTACAGCCCCATTTCTCCAGTCACAGCCACATATGCGTATGGATCCACACTAATGAGGATTCAGACTACAGCCCCATTTCTCCAGTCACAGCCACATATGCGTATGGATCCACGCTAATGAGGATTCAGACTACAGCCCCATTTCTCCAGTTACAGCCACATATGCGTATGAACCCACGCTAATGAGGATTCGGACTACAGCCCCATTTCTCCAGTCACAGCCACATATGCGTATGGATCCACGCTAATGAGTATTCAGACTACAAGCCATATTTCTTCAGTCACAGCCACGTATGCTTATGGATCACGCTAATGAGGATTCAGACTACTGGCCCATTTCTCCAGTCACAGCCACATATGCGTATGGATCCACGCTAATGAGGATTCAGACTACAGCCCCATTTCTCCAGTCACAGCCACATATGCGTATGGATCCACGCTAATGAGGATTCAGACTACATCAGTAGTAATGAGTGCCACTATGGGGTACTTTTTTAACATGTGTTTTTTCCATAGACAATTTTACCCTTGCACCGGTTGTCTATGTAAAAAACACATGTTAAAAAAGTACCCCATAGGTGGCACCCCTTATTACTCCCATTATCAGGGGTGGAAACTTCTTGTATTACGCTATAGTGGTTAAAAGTACCCCATAGTGGCACCCCTGAACCATTTTGATGGAGATTCGTGAATTTTATCCGGGGTGAAAACTTCTTGTATTACGCTATAGTGTCACCCTGAACCAATAAGAGCAGTATGTAAGGTATTCATTTCTTGAGAAAGTGTATAGCCCTGAAAAGGGCTGTTGTCTTTTAGTAAACTATGTAGTGTTCAGTTTACTCCACATACAATCGACGACTAACTCGCACGCCTCACAAATGTCACGGTCTTTAATATCCTCTTCCTCGAAAAAGCCTTCATCGAGCTCTGGACAATTGTGATCTTCCCCGTGAGTGTCCAACACTGCATAACATTTTCTACACTCTATGTAACAGGACTCACTGCACATAGAGCATTCACCGTTCTTCTGCATTCTTATGTAGTTGGATGAACAGTTTAATGACTAATGAAATATAGCTGTATGTTTTTTACTTTTATACACATCAGAAGGATTGACCTACTTTTGATAGGTTAGTCATTTTTCAGATTTTCGTCCAATCATAAAGTACGTTGCAAACGCGTTTTGTGATATCCTAGTGGGGTGTGCTGTTCTCCCATATAATTTTCAAATATTTTTGACAACTCCAATATTATCAAATACATATGAAAATGTCCTAGAAATATTTTTCATCCACTTCTGACAACTCTAATATTGACAAAAGTTAATGAAAATAAATATTGATTGTAAATCAATATATTGGTATTTTTCAATTTATGGTAAAATTGAATACAAGATATGTAAAGTTTTTATAATATTTTATTGAACAATAACATATTTACAACATGTATGTTTAACATTCAAGAGGTATGATCTATTTCTATTGGTTAAAAAATTGCCTTTGTCCCTGTAGCGTGATCACTGTCCCTGAAGCGTGAGCAATGGGAACATACACACATTGATTCAGTCTCACTAATCTGTACTATATCCATTGGTTCAAAACTGTCTCTATGTCCAGGAAGCATGAGCAATGGGAGCGTTAGTCCAGACAATGTTTCAATCTTTACACTATTCCATAAGTACGGTTTACAGCGGTTAAATAAGAAATTCACAATATTGTCATTTTCAACAACTTCGTTTCTCCATTGTTCAAATGTTATTTGTTCTACTTTATTCCTTGAATCTTTGGAGAACCCCGTTGTTGCTAATAAGGCTTCCTTGAACTCTTCAAACATCTCTATTTTCTCTAATTCATCCTTGATGATCTTGGGTGTAAGATATTGTTCAATTGATACTTTTAGTTTGAAAGCAAGTATCAATGCTTTCCTGTATGGTATGTGATTTAATAGATCTGTCAGAGGATTCATTGTTACTGGTTTCCTGATTGCTATGTGATTTAATAGATCTGTCAGAGGATTCATTGTTTCTTCAACTGTGTCTATTCATAGAATGATTCAGTTATAATCCGTTCCTACTTTTATAGTCTTCAGTAACAATCTACTTCCAGGATTGTTTGACTTGTTTCTTCAACTGTTCCAACCACGATTCATCGGGTCTAAAACGGATTTTGTTTTTAATTTGTACCCACAGTCTGTATGCTTCCAATTTCTCTTGATCGTCCAATGTCATATCTTTGAGAATTGGATACCATTCTTCCATAATTTTATGGGGGTCTAATTTCTGTAGAGCGGTCAATATGAATAAATCTGTTTGTTCATCTTGATCTGTGAATAAGCACAGTTGATGTCGTAATTGACTTGGATGTTCAACCTGACATCCATAACAATTATCATTTACTTCTTTTTTAATTAATGATTGAAGTTGTTCAACCATACATCTATTGAATGTGTCATGTATTGTCTTTCTTTGTCGGGGTATTTCTCGGGATTTCTTTATCAGGCAAACATCGTTTTGTAACCACAACTCATAATTATGCCCCATCATTTTTATTGTTTATTATCTAAAAGTACTGTATAATATTTGTTGTTTCTAGAGCGAATACCTTGAAGATAATGGCTTATGACAAAATGTAAAACGTTTATATAGGCACAACTGATTATAAGTTTTTTCTATTCTACATATTTGTATTGGCCCTGAAAAAGGCCTTTTGTCTTGATCGTCTAATTCAAGTTTACTGTTTATCATACTTGTTCACTCTTTCAATGTATTTTTTTATGGCCACCACAGTCCCTGGATCCACAGCTTCTACATGTTAAGAGAAATCTGTGTGTAGACCTTTTGCTGGGTTTTCCAGGAATCGCAAATGATGGTGTCGGAGCTCGTCGGATCTCCTCATCCCAGTCTTCTCGCTGTGGTTGTACACTCGCTCTCTCATCATTATCCCAGTTTTCTGTAGGCTTCGACATCGTATTCGATGAAACATGTGTCCTGATGATATGGTTCATCAAATCATCGAACTTGTTCCATTTATATACGAAGCTATTCGAGGCTTCCCTTGCTTCAAATTTCAAATTATAGTAGGGAATTAAATTCCTAACCACTTACTCATGAAATAAATATATTAAAGTTATCATCCTAGATGTGTAGAGTCAGGGTTGTACTTTGAACAATGTAATGCTTCTCATCGAATGTAAATTAATGATTTTATGATCGTCTTTTATACCCATCAAACGGATTGACCTACTTTTGATAGTTTAGTCATTTTTCAGATTTTCGTCCAATCAGAAAGCGTGTTGTAAACACGCTTTTTACAGTTAAACTTGTTTATTAAACAATATTTTATTGAACAACAATATATTTACAACATGTAATACACAGTGTATAGTCAATCAAAGTCTCAATGTTTTATAGCCGTATGGTACAGTATTGAAATTGTCAACAATGACACGTTTTGTGTACACAGACCTAAATGTCTTGCTTTGACATTCACTCGTTACTGTTCTGTTTGCATGTCTCCGGATTTTACATGCATATACAACTTTCACTTCGGTACTTCGGTGGTCTCTGCACATTGAACATACGTATCAAAGTTCACTACTTGACTTGTGTTGTAATCGAGTGTCAGTCCTTTAACTTTGCATTTGGATTTCATTTCCCCAGCTTTTGTTATCAACTTATATGCATAACTCTTTGGTCCTATCCCCCTAAAACTTATTATTTTATTTCCTGGTTCTTCATCAGTCCATTTACCAAGCCTACTATTGATTATAGAAGGGTTCCACGAATTCTGTTTGTGTATATACATACAACTGTCTGTATCGAAATACAAGACACGCTCATTTAACTTTTCCAAAACACTGTATAGTTCAAGTCTTGCATATGCTGTTACATATGATCCCACTATAACGTTTGATGTTGCATGGGATTCAATGTGTTCAAGTCTAGTTTCATAGTTAACCAATATGAATGGACATTCATTATCAAATATTTCTACGTGTTTTACCATTATACATGGATTTGAAATCAAATCAAAATATTTTGAAGGATTATTGATGTATTCCGTTTGTGTCATGATTTCACGTTGTGCCAATTTACCCCATAAACAATTTAACATAATCTTGGCAAATGCTCTACGGCCAGTATTTGTTTGTATGTTTGATGGATCAAGACAAATACCTTCAGCTTCTTTATAGTCCTTAACAAATTTTTCTTTGTCTTTTTCTGTTACACACCATCCTGGATAACCACTTGCTTCTTGTTTGATTTTAAGAAAATTGTCCACATACCCCGAGAAAAAATCATTAGATTTTTCCGAAAAATGCCATACTTCATATGCGTCTAACAACGTATAGCCACAGTCCAATGCTTTAAACAATTCTATTGACACCCATGTACCAACCAAAGCTCTTTCTTCAATTGTATGTGTACACTTTGTAGAACTTTCTTCTGCACATGTTCTACATAATGGAAACATGAGTTTGTTATTACAATGTGTTGGTAACACTGGATGAAATAGATTGTCCGGAGGGAGAACTTTACATTTTATCAAACCCTCATACTGTCGGATGTTTTCTATATCAATATTTTCTTTTGTTAAAATATCGGGGTGTCGTATCGGATATTCTTTGTGTTTACATACATATGGATACAATGAACAAATATCAATATATTTGATTTCATCATCTGAATTTTCTTCAATATTATATTTAATTTTTATAGCATTACAACGTCCACCAAACAATCCTTCCCTAGGTTCAATCGGATCACAGTTTGAAAAGAATTGTTCGATCAACTTTTTGTATTCTTTATCAGTTTTCATTTTTAAATCAAACTCATGTTCCCATATAGTGTTAATTTTGTAACCACTTACACTGAAATATTCCAATCTTTCAAATGTTTGAGAATATAAATTTTGCATTGTTTCTCCATTTACCGGGTTTTTTAGATTACGATTTGGGTAACATTTAGGACAACCATGCCACAGGTCACCGAGAAACTCATAGATAGTATTTGATTCTTTGTGAAACCCATCTACAGTATAAGGACCAATTTGGTATTCACCACCATTTTTTGCATGTTGGATAACAATATTGTTTTCGTGTGCAATACTTTGCATCCATCGAATACCTTTCATTGAAAATTTGCGTTTAATCGGATCTCTGCTTGAAATAATTCCGATCTGATTACTTGGCATATATTTGTTACGCCAAACTTTGTTACATGCGTCAGCGATTGTACTGGCTTCTAGAAACGGATCTATACCCCCATATTCCATGAATACCTTCCTGAATTCTCCACAACCACGTCTCAAAATATCTACATCCGACAATATTTTTCCATTTCTTGTTTGAAATTGAAACAATCGTTGTTTTTCACACGTTCGTTTTACCATGATAAAAACTTTTCCCTAACAGTTATCCCCATTGAATCTGGTTTATAATAAGAGACATCAACGTATGGACCAACATAAGCGGCAAATTTATCAATATTTGCCCAATGTGGAAAATATCCCTTAGCCATTTCTTTCAATTCAAAGGTTTCTGGAAATTTTGCCAATCCTGAATTTATGAAATTATATGAATCAATCAATCGTATACCTCCAGCTTCCATAACCATGATGTTATTACCGTTCATTATTACCTTCGGTTGTAACATCCCCTTTTCAATGAGATGATGAAGTATGAACTGACCATCATACGCTTTGAAATTATGGGCAATAGCTGTAGCACCTTTATGTTGTTTTGAAAACAACCAATTATAAAATTCTGTCAAAGTATTTTTTCCTTCAAATACTACTTCTCGGCCTTCAGGAAACCGACTACAACATCCACAATTGAATTCTAATGGTTCATTGATACATTCATCACAAGCTCTGTGTGCAATACAATAGTTAGGAATGTGTACACCAGTGTCTTGTTGACATTCGAAATCATAAAATATGAAAAACGGTTCATGATCATCTTCTTCAGTTTTGCTTTTATACTGTTGAATATGACATTTATGGTCAAAATTAACAATCTCTTTACAAAATTTACATTTCTTCTTTCCTTTACATGTATGATTCTTCTTGGAATCGGCAAACTGTCCTCCACATTTGTTACAACATTTTATGAGTTGACAAATTGATTTCTTTTGTCGCCCTTCAATTTGCTTGTGATTTGCAAAACACGTTCCACCATAAAATGTCCTGAGACAATCTTTACACTTAATACAATCTATCACATGACATTTTGTTTTGGAACGACATGCCTTACATGAAGTAGGGCATATATGTGTTTCACGATTTTGGTAACCAACATTACACATCTCACAATAGTAATGACATCCAAGAAATCCAACAATATTTGTAATACAGTCATAGTGATCTTGATTATAGAATACATGATCACTTTGCTGTATGACTGAATTTCTGGATATTCAAACAACAATTCTGTTTTTACATGTTGTTGATGAATCTTGATCACATATTCTGGATACATATATTGTTGTATTTTCTTGTATTTTCAATTCCACAAGCTTTCTGTGGTGAAATTCCAACTTCCTTCAATAATTTCTCTGCTTCAATTCGTTGTAACGATCTTCTGGAATCTCTGATTACATTCCATCGCATATTCCAGGTTGAAGAAACTTCTCGATCAGCATGACATTTTCCAACAACAATAGCCCGGGCTAAACACATATTGTCTTTAGAATTTTCAATTTTCACAACAGTTTCATTTTTTTTCGTGAAAACTCGAGAATCAATTTCAGATGTCGTCTTCTTTCTTCCAGAACCTGTTGGCATTTTGGTAAACGTTGTTTCGATTGTCATCTCACCATCGTTCAAATTAAAATCCATATTCGATTGTATAACTTTTTTTATTTCTTGTAACAATATGCTCCCATTCAAATCTTCAACATTCAAGAATGGAATCGGTATCCCCATCTTTAATGCAGGATGATTTAATGTTACCCTGATTTTGTCGTGTGGATCACCATCAATTCGTTCGATGATTTGATGAACGATATCATCAAATAATACCCCAACGAAATTTTGAGGGTGTTCGTCTACATCAAATTTCTTGAATGTTGTTTTAAAAACTGATGATTCAGTTCTGAATTTTCTTGATCTTCGACTTTTTTCTTGTATAAGATCATACAATCTTCTAACATCTGGTGACTCTTCGGTTTCACTCTCGGTGTCTGAGTATGGTACAAGTGGCATGTTGAATTTTTTTATAATAAAAGTATTATCAATTTACATCAGCTTATATACTATCGTTAAACCGTGACGTCTATGAAAGAAGCCACAAATTCTATATGGTCATCATTAGTCTACTGAACTCTGAAGCGACATGGACTCTCAAGCGACAGATCGTTCTTCCATTCAACTACAAAAACACGAGGAACATTTTGCTGACTATTTCGAAAGTATGAAATATTGGTATAAAGGATGTGAAATGAATTTATATGTAAATCCGTTTACTCATGAAGTTGAATTCAGCAACATACCGAAAACCTATCCGATAAAACATATTGGAAACTTTGTTGGATCGTTTACATCTTACAATTATTCGGGCAACTCTGAGTACCTGATTTCTACAGGAAAGAGGTTTACAAAATTCAGCATCGATGAGAAATATGGAGGGGGGGGGGGGAAATATCACCTAACAGATGTTACATCTGTCAATCAACGGAGCATTGGGCTAATAAATGTAGCCAGAAGCTACAAGGAAAGTACATGGATGTGTTTGTGAATCCATATTCTCATGAAGTTCAATTTTTGGATTCTCCTAGTATTAACCAAGACCTGTGTGTTGGAAAATTCATGTCTTATTACAACGAAGAGAGTCATCTGAAGCTACCAAGAAATGTTATGTACGATGGATGTTTCATCTGTAAATCGAAATCACATTGGGCTTGTGATTGTGACCAGAAACCCACGTCTAACACAGTGGATGTTAAGTCCACAGAGAAACCAGTGAACAATCGTAAACGTAAACGCCAAGATGAACCGAGTGTTCAAATCAAGAAGAGGAAAATTGCGGTTCCAGTCAAGAAGATGAAAATTGACTTTTAGATTCGATTGATTTATTTGTCTTGTTAAATTAATACAATTTTGAATAGACACTATGTATTACATGTTGTAAATATATTGTTGTTCAATAAAATATTGTTAAATGAATACAAGTTGAAATGTATTTTCTAGTTTTGTTATTTATCATTTTTATAATTTATATGGTTAATTCATATAATTTATAAAATGCAAGTGTTTCTTTCTGGAAAATATTGTGGTCCTGAAAAGGACCGTTTGATCTCTGTCTAATAGAATTCAGACAGATCAGGATATAAGTTATTCAATGTAACTTTCCAAACAATTTTTTGTTTGGAAGGCCAATGATAACTACGTCTTGCAAAGAATTGTTGTAATAATTCTTTATTTCTCTCTTTTTCTTCATTAACATCATTTTTCCTGGAGAATACAATGTTTCTCAAACGGTGGAAGAATTTCTTGATCTGCATTCTGGTATGTAAGAATGAATAGAATGAATACTATACGCTTTAGATCCAGAAATGATTTCAGCTATGATTTCATTGGCTAAAAATTAGAGGATTTGATTGGTTAAGGATTCTACCCCTCTCATTGGATGATTTTCAATCCGTTTTTACAGCCAAGCTTGTGTAAACAAACTTTGTTCACAAAACGCGTTTTACAACACGCTTTCTGATTGGACGAAAATCTGAAAAATGACTAAACTACCAAAAGTAGGTCAATCCGTTTGATGGGTATAAAAGCATGTGTTTTTTAACACATACTTCACATGTTTCATTGAACACTCAAACAAATGAATACCGAGCGAAGCAATATGATGGGAAGGCGGATCGCAGATTTGGTTGAAGTCGTAGGGTCGATGCATAAAGACATAGAAACGCTGCAAATGGTTACGGCTGACCTGTTGAGGAAAATAAAGGAAAAGCCAAAACCTGCTTACAAAGAATTTGAAATGGAGGACGGCAAGAGTTTTACGACAGAAGCAAAACCACCTGACACTACAGGCGTTTTGAGAGTTAAAACTCGAGAATCAAACAACAAATGGCGTCGTACTACCATTGAATATTAGTTTGTACAGTTGTACACTCTAAGCAAAAACGGCCCTTTTCAGGGCCATCACATATTATTACGAAAAGATTACTTTGCAATTTATATCCTAATAACTTTGTATATTGTATCATTAGTTGTTAAACATTAAGCATTTTGCAACAGCTTCTATACTATCGTTACATCGTGACGTTTATAAAAGAAGCCACAAATTCCATATGATCATCATTAGTCTACTGAACTCTGAAGCGAAAGCATTACATTGTTCAGAGTACAACCCTGCTAAAATGGATCAACTAATAAAACATTGTGATCATCATCCGGAAGTCGAAGAATGTAAATGTTTCGATTTTCTCAAAAATTGTACTATAGGCATAGTAAACGGAGAATACACTATTAATAATGTAAACATTTATAAATCACCCAAATATCAATATTATCCTTTCATAGGGTACATAACAAACAATTCTAGATTTATACCGTTTGGTATTTGTCCAAAGATAACTGTGATAGAAAAAAATAAAATGTATAGGTTAGTAAGTTCTAGAACATACGGGAAGGATAGTCAGATTTACTTTGACAAGGATCTTAAACCTTTGCTTCATCTATACAGCCATAAAATTCCTTTTTCGGGGGCTGTCAACATAGAAACTAAAATTATTAAGAGTTATCCCAGTATCCCTCAATTAAATGTGAGAAAAGAGTACTGTAAATGGAATATTGGTTAGCAGCTATCGTTTTGTAAGACACACTGTGATTGGTCCACTGATTTTTATCAATTTCTAAGTAGGTCAATCCTTCTGATGGGTATAAAAGACGATCATAAAATCATTAATTTACATTCGATACTATGGCTGACAACCGAAGTTACGATTTTGTCGCTCAAGATTTTGATATATTAGCAGAGACGATGAATGAAATATATCAACCAACCTTCCAGCCACCACAACAACAACAACAACAACTACAACAGCAGCCAACTGTTCCTGTATACATTCCAATAGAGAAGAAGAAAGAAGATTCTATGATATTGAAAGAACTACTGAAACTGAACAACAATACAGAAAGAATATTACAGAAACTAGAGAACATCGCATCACGACATAGTGTTCAACTGGACCGCATGACAGACACATTATCAAAGAAACTAGAGAAACAGTGTGAAAATCGGGACTTGACATTTAACACAAAGCCATTGAAAGTGCCTATCAAGTTTGAATTGGACAAGAAAACAGTGGCACAGATCAGTCAACATGCAGAAAAGGCCCTGTGTGATACAGTTGACGAAAAAATACATTCACATAAAAGTGGGGTTGGTGCACATCGTAAACACATTCGTCCAGAAAAAGAAAATAATTTGATTCCACGAAAATAAAATAGTACCAGTACCCGTGGAAAAAAAAAAAATAAATAAAAAAAAAAAAAATAAAAAAATTAAAGAAAAGATTGTACCAGTACTCGTGTCTTTTTTATTTTTTAAAATTGTACCAGTACTCGTGTCTTTTTTATTTTTAAAATTGTACCAGTACTCGTGTCTTTTTAAAAAATAAAAATAACAGTACTCGCACCTTTACCCAAACGGCCCTTTTCAGGGCCATCCCAAACTCGAACAGAATTCCTTTTCAAATGAAACATTGCTATACACATGATAGTATATCATTATACATCTGGACCTTGTACTGTAAACAATGGAGAACGAAGACCTATTGTCTTTGTTATTTCAACATCCCTGTAACATTTATATAGCAGGTCCAAATGGATGTGGAAAAACTGAAATTGTACAAAAGATTATTGATTATCGCAAAGATTTATTTAATATTGTAACAGAAAAAGTAATATGGTGTTACAAAGAATGGCAACACATCTATACTATTATGCAAAAAAAGTTCAATTTCCTCAAATTTATTGAAGGTATCCCAGATGATGAAAATGAAATTGTATCCGATGTAACAATTCCACATCTTGTAGTATTTGATATGTTAGGAGAAAAAGATGAAGAAAAAATAAAATTGTGGTTTACAAGAAAAGGTCATCATAGAAATTCAAGTGTAATATATATTACACAAAATATGTTTCAACAAAATAAATCGAGTAGAACTATAAGTCTTAATTCTCGTTACATGATTTTATTTAGAAATGAACGTGATGGGTTACAAATTAAAACATTATCACGTCAAATGCAAAGTCCGCACTTAATTTCAGCCTACAATGATGCTACTTCTCAGGAACATGTTTATTTGTTAATTGATTTTCAATCAAGAATTAAAAAACAATTTCGTTTAAGAAGAGACATTTTTCATCGCTGGATTACAGATAAGGATGTTAGAGGACCTACTATTTATTCTCCAATATAGTAATATAGATATCAGTATTGTACTTTCTATCAAGGTACCAACATGGCTTTCTCATACACATCAGGAAATATTATTCATGCTTTAAGAAATTTGAGTGATGAACAACATAAACTTACAAGAGAAATAATATTGAAATCTGGATTAAAAGAGATATTGAAATGGTTTTCAGTAGCTGCTCAAAATATAGTTGAAAATAAAATAAAATTACCAAAACAAACAGTGCGTTTTATAGAAAAAATAAAAAAGATGTTAAACAATTAGCGGATCCTACAGTTGATGATGATACAAAGAAAAAAATAATATTAAAACCTGGTGGTGGAGGATTTTAGGTGGTGTAATTATTAGAAGTTTACTTCGCTGGACAGGTACAAAAAACGTGAAAAATAGAAAACTAACCAAAAAACAAACTAAAAAGAAAACAATTAAAAAACAAAAGAAAACACGAAATAAAAAATCTCAAAAGAAAACAACTAAAAAGAAAACAACTAAAAAGCAAAATGAATCTTTAAGATTTTTTCTTCAATGTCTAGTATGTCTACAAATCCTAGTCCTGTTAATTCGCGTAGATCTATATCACCGTTTCATACACCCTCATCGACTGGGAAACCCTCAGTTCACATCGACACCTATTTCCTTTAGATCACCACAATACCATTTACATCAACTTCTAGCAAATCTGGATCATCATACAATGTATCTTTCCCCAGTAATTCGGGTTCATTTGAGAGACAGCCTCCAAAAAAAAAGAAGTATAAATATAAACCTGAAATTTAAAATTGGTTTAGACTTGTTAATAAAACAACAAAAGAACATGAAAAACTGTTACAGGAATATAATGCATTGGATGAACATCCAATAGCTAGGTTTTCACCGTTAAGAACACCTTTGAGATCTCCTAAAACCAAAGAAGTTGTCAGAAACAAACTTATTCAAAAAGAAAAGGAAATAAAACATCTAAAAGATTTTGCGTTTAAAAATCCAGAATTAAGAGCAAAAATTAAAAGCTACTTAGCTGTATAAAATACAGTTATTAATTAATTTTGTATCATTCAATATAAAGTATTGTTAGTATAAAGATGGGTAAGGTCAAGAATAAAACCAGTAAAAAGAAACCATTAATTAAAAAACATGGTGCCATGCTTTTGGCTATAGCTAATGAACCTAAACAATATCGTGAAAAATTAATAAAAAATGCACCAAATCATATAATTAAGTGTATTTGCGAATGTTGTCACAATCTCTTAAAAGGCAATGTCACACTTACATCTGATCAGAAACATAAATTGTATCCTAAGCGTAAACATCTCAGACAACTTGTATCAAAATCAATTTCAATTAAGAAAAAGAAAAATATTATAGATCAGACAGGAGGTATTTTACCATTTTTACTTCCATTATTACCATTAATAGGTAAAGCTGTTCTAGGTGGCGCACTTGGTGTTGGTGCGCGAGCAGGTATTCGAGCTCTAGTTAAATAATGTCAGTCCGGAAAATGGCACTTGTTCCTTTTCATTTACTGGAAGAAATGAATAAATGGAAAATAGAACAAAGTAAAAAACCTCAACTTTCACAGGATCCACAAATTACAAATACAGCTAAACTTCAAAAGAAATTATCTAACCTTTTAGAAAGAACAGATTTATCGGAAAGTGAAAAGGTAAGACAGCACGGAGAAACATTACATAAATTTCAGGAATCATTTAAAAAAGTTTTAGAACCTCAACATGTTACAGTAAATGAAAGTACAAAAAGACCACTTAATGATAGGATTTTACAAAGTATACCAAAAACAATGCAAAGAAAGGCAGAACTTCTTTTAAGCATGCTGAAAGATAACCCAAAAATCAGTTGGGATGTTTAGTAGTATCATATAAAGGAAAACTTATAAGGGGGTCAAATATTATTGATTTAGTTAATGACACTTTACGTCAAAGAAAAGGATTTAACCCCAGAGGCTGGGAGACATTCAGTACAGCTTTACAGGAACTCAATATACCACAAGACGTAGTTGGTAATAGACAACGATGGAACTGGATGCATAAAATATCAAACTGATACATCTGACATTGAGTCGGATTCAATATTTAGTACACCTAAAACAGTAATGAAACATCGTAAAACACCAAAATCAAAAATTTCAGTCACCCCAACTGGTATAAAAAGAAAGTCTGATTCAACATATCTTAAAAAATGGGAGCCTTATTAAAGCATAAAGAGAAGAAACTTAATTCATTACTAAAGAAAATATATTATGATCCAAAAAGTTCAATTGCCTACACAAGTGCAAAACACTTGTATGATTCAATTAAACGAATAACACATTTTCAGATGTTAGATTAAAACATATACAAGAATGGTTGAGTAGACAGAAAACATATACACTTCATAAACAAATTCAAAGACGTTTTACACGTCGTAAGACAATAGTAGGAGGTATCGATCAACAATGGCAGGCTGATTTGGCAGATATGCAACAATTCTCAGGTGAAAATGAGAATCAAAGATATCTATTGTGTGTAATAGATGTATTTTCAAAATATGCATGGGTCATACCCCTTCCTAACAAAAACGGGGAAAACATTGATTAACGCGTTTGCTTTGATACTAAAAACATCAAAACGTAAGCCACGTTCTTTACAAAGCGATAAAGGAACGGAATTTAAAAATAAAGAATTTCAACATTTCTTGAAATCTAAGCACATTCATTTTTTCACAACCGAAAACCCTGAAACATAAAGCAAGTATAGTTGAACGATTTCAAAGAACTTTAAAAACACGTATGTGGAAATATTTCACATATCATCAAACTAGAAAATATATTGATATTTTACAAAATATTGTTGATGGATACAACCGAACATACCATCGTAGTATTAAGAGGGCCCCAATTTCTGTCAATACCTCAAATGAAATTGAGGTTACACATGCATTGTATGGAATGAAACAAGCTATTCCAACCAAAAACAAATTACATGTCGATGATTTAGTTCGTATTAATAAAACAAAACGCACATTTGAAAAGGGTTATCTACCAAACTGGACGAAAGAATTATTTAAAATATTTCATATTAATAAAAGTTTACCACCAACTTACAAAATTGAAGATCTTGATGGTGAAAAAATAATGGGTACATTTTATGGAAAGGAAATTCAAGGTATAAAAGATGATGAAATATATGAAATTGAATCAGTTATTGCTCGACGTACAAGACGTGTAGGTAATAAAACAATCAAGGAAACTAAAGTTCGTTGGATGGGTTATCCGTCAAAGTTTGATAGTTGGATTTCAACATCAAACATAATATGAATGAACAAGATATAATTGAAAACGGAAAAATAGAAAAACAAGAGTTTTCATTTTGTGGTAAACGAATACCAAAAAATCAATTTCAATATATTTCTCAAGTAATTATAATATATGCAATTGTTACAAACAGCCATCATTCATTTAAGTATCCAAAGTCCTAATCGTGAATTGTGGCTCGTTCTTTTAAGTAGTTCTCTTGGATACATTTTACCAAATGTCCCGGGTTAAAATTTACCAAAAAAACACCGACAGGCTTCGATTTTACAGACGGTAAAAAATGAATTCATTTACGTAACCTTACTGAGTGATAGTTCTATGGATATTTATCCATCAAATATACAATGTTTGTTTCAAAGTTAAATTACCTCGAACGTTCGTATCGATAAAGAAAACTGGGAAATAGCATTAACGGAATTAATTATTCCTTCACAGTTTTTAAAGTTTTTAAATATCAGCAAAGACGAAACAGAATTTAATAATATTATAACAAAAGATTTATCTTTCTACTCGGATGTTTCAGAAATAAAAAATAAAAAAATTGATATAAATGAGATAGGCTTTGGTGAAGATGGTACTCCTGTTAAATGGATTATCAATTTTAATTTTCAACCTGGATCCTATTCATCAATAGTTCATGTATTGGAAACAATTGATAATATCATTCAAGATTCTTTTGGCGATATTTTTAAAAAAAACAAGCAAGCGATTAACGTTTCATATTCTCCGGGTATGAAACGTCCAAAATTTAGTTTCCATAAAATTCGCAAAACAGGAATTAAATTTAACCATACATTGTTTTTAAAGTTAGGTGGAGATCCAAAGTTAGTAAACGATACATTTTTTGCAAACAGTAATGCAAATGATTTTTTTCCCCATTTGTCAAATTTAAATGAGGGGTTTAATCATTTGTTTATTTACTCTGATATTGTTGAATATTCGATTGTAGGACATATTCAAGCTCCGATTTTAAGAGTTGTACCATTCAAAACATCAAATTCAATTGAAAATGATATGGTAGGTCAACATATTAACCACGAATTTTTAAACTTACATTATATGCCTATATCAAAATCTGAATTTGATACAATTCATATAAATATAAGAGGAGATTCTGGCAATCCTGTTCATTTTGTTCTTGGAAAGTCTATGGTGAAGTTACATTTTAGGTAAAGAAAAAATAGATTGAAAATAAAAGCATCCTGTATATGAGGAGTTACACGTCAGTATGGGGCAGGTTTAGGATCCTTGTTCAAATCTGCAATTAGAACCGTTTCTCCAATTATAAAACCAATAATAAAAACTGGAGTAAATTCTTTTAAAAATGAAGGAATGAAACAAGGAATAGGTTTAGCTCAAGATATTTTTCTTCAACACAAAAATCCAAAGGATGTAATTATTTCACGAGGTAAACAAACAATGAATTCACTAGGAAAATCATTTTTGAAGAAATTAGGTATATAAACAAAGGAAAATAAAAGGAAACATCAGTCGCGTTCAATACATCGAAGAGTTAAGGTCCATAAATCAAGTAACAATCAAAAAGGTATAAAAAGGAGAAAAATATCTAACAGAAATTTAGATATTTTTGACTAAAATAAAAAATGATGCAAAACGGTTCTTGTGAATGTAGTAAGACTGAGTTGGATGTTCCATCAGTACCTCCAACCATGACTGCTATGCATGAAAGTCAGTGGATTGAACATTTTCCGATTTCCTCTCTCAACAATAATGCTCCAATAGAATTTGTAATTCCACCACAAACAGATAAATGGACAGATTTATCTCAATCCTACATGTATTTGAAATTGAAAATTTTAAAAACAGATAATACTGTATTAGACGCAGATGATAATATTGCTCCAGTTAACAATTTCTTTCATAGTATCTTCAGTAACATTGATTTATATCTAAACAATAAACTGATAACAAATAATTCTGATACATATCCTTTTAGGGCATATTTAGAAAATCTTTTGTCATATAACGCTGAATGTAAATCAACACAATTAGCGGCTAGTGAAATGTGGTTGAAAGATACAGCCGGTAAATATGAGATTGTTGACATTGCAGGTGCAAATTTAGGTCTTAACAAGAGGAATTCATTTATTTCTGGGATTAAAGTAATCGAACTTCAAGCACGCTTGCATTTGGATTTATTTTTACAAGAAAAATATTTACCCAACGGAATTGAAATTAGAATATGACTCAATAGAGCATCGTCAAAGTTTTGTTTAATAGGCGGCACTGGCGCACCAGATGTAAAAATAGATTTTGAAAATGTTAGTTTCAATGTAAGAACTGTTGAGCTATTACCTGCTGTGTCCAATGACATGAACAGACTCATAGCTCAAAAGAATATGAAAATTTCTATACGTAGAGTAGAAGTCAAAACATTCACAATTGCAACTGGAATGCGCTCAAAAATAGAAGATCATCTTTTTCAGGGCAATTACCAAAACGGATATTCATTGGTATGGTTGATAATGCTAGTTTCAATGGGGAATACGCAAAAAATCCATTCAATTTTCATCATTTTAATCTATCAAAAATTGATGTAAATTGTAATGGTCATGGTATTTTCAACCGTCCATTTGAGCCGGATTTTGAACATAAATGATATCTTAAATCATACATGTCTTTGTATCAAGCTGTGTCTTCACTAGGTCAAAACAAATCATTTGATATTACTAGAGATGAATATGTAAATGGATATTGTTTGTGGGGATATGACTTGACACCTGACCAGGGCAGCGAAGAGGGGCACCTACACCCTATAAGAACTGGAAATCTACGACTTGAACTTCAGTTTGCCAGAGCACTTGAAAAAGTCATCAATGTCATAGTGTTCTCAGAGTTTGATAACCAGATTGAAATAAATAGTCTTCGTGAAGTGATCACCGACTATTAATATTGCACAATAATGAACAAAACAAATCCTAAAAGTAACGTATTGGTGAAATCAACATCCAAAGATGGAAACCATCGAATTACAACACATACTGGATCGAGAAATATGGCTGAAGAGATTAAACGGAATAGTATGCCCAAAAGACAAGCTACCAAATCACAGACCATTAGACGTCCAAGCGTACATAGTCAACACGGATAATTCTGATCAACCTGGAAAACATTGGATAGCCATTGTATTCGACCAGAAGAATGAAGCAATCTACTTTGACTCCTATGGATTACCACCACTACATGAAGAAATATTGTCTTTCTTGACAAACAATTCTACGAAATGGACATTTAACAAACAGAGACTACAAAGTGTATTCAGTACAACATGTGGAAAATACTGTGTGTTTGTGTTGGTTGCGATTGCAAGAGGAAATACTCTGCGTCTCTGTATTCAACAAACATTCAGTTCATCAAATTACTTCAAGAATGATAGGACTATAACGATCTGGTTCAAACATCACTTTGGAACACTCTACGAAGGACCTCAACAAAGTTCAACATCTGTCGGGTGCCAATGTTGTAAACCACAACAATATCATCATGCCATGTCTTTGCATTTTCCAAAATTACTTCATGTTACAAATATGTTAACATAATATTGCATGTACTTTTGTAAAGATCAAATATGAATATAATATCTGGTCTATAATTCCATGTTGTAAATATGTTATTGTTCAATAAAATATTATTAAAACTTTACATATCTCGTATTCAATTTTCCCCCATAAATCGAAAAATACCAATATATTGATTTACAATCAATATTTATTTTCATCAACTTATGTCAATATTAGAGTTGTCAGAAGTGGATGAAAATTATTTCTAGGACATTTTCATATGTATTTGACAATATTGGAGTCGTCAAAAATATTTGAAAATTATATGGAGGAAAACAGTACACCCCTAAATATTCAGGGTGGTACTATAGCGTAATACAAGAAGTTACCATCCCCGGATAAAATTCACGAATCTCCATCAAAATGGTTCAGGGGTGCCACTATGGGGTACTTTTAACCACTATAGCGTAATACAAGAAGTTTACACCCCGGATAAAATTCACGAATCTCCATCAAAATGGTTCAGGGGTGCCACTATGGGGTACTTTTAACCACTATAGCGTAATACAAGAAGTTTCCACCCCCGGATAAAATTCACGAATCTTCAACCAAATGGTTCAGGGGTGCCACTATGGCGTAATACAAGAAGTTTCCACCCCTGATAATGGGAGTAATAAGGGGTGCCACCTATGGGGTACTTTTTTAACATGTGTTGTTTACATAGACAACCGGTGCAAGGGTAAAATTGTCTATGGAAAAAACACATTAAAAAAGTACCCCATAGTGGCACCCATTACTACTTACATCCCCATTTCTCCAGTCACAGCCACATATGCGTATAGATCCACGCTAATGAGGATTCAGACTACATCCTCATTTCTCCAGTCACAGCCACATATGCGCATAGATCCACGCTAATGAGGATTCAGACGTCACAGCCACATATACGTATGTAGCCACACTAATGAGGATTCAGACTACAACAGATCCATCATTTCCGGCATTCACTGACGACCATGTGATAATGATTACTGGCACCGGATCTGGATATTGCAATTTCGTCCCTGGAAATGTTTGTCAGTCAATCAACAGTACTTTTGTTAATATTGATTTTCGTGAATTATTGTTTATATTTAGCTCGCCTGCACGAAGTGTAGAAGAGCGTATGGCATACCCCCGACGTCGTCGGCGTCAAGGTCAATAACTTAGCACATTCATAAATTTAACGTTGGGGTAAATGTCTTATAACATCTGTTTCCTTTCATGGAACGCCTTGATATTTCATACATGCATTCATCTGATGATACTCTATCGTGTTATAGCAAATCCATGACCCACCGCACATCCCTTACCCCAAGGTGAAGGTCACAAATTTAGCACATTCATAAACTTAACCTTGGCGTAAATGTCTTATAACATCTGTTCCCTTTCATGCAACGCCTTGATATTTCATACATGCATTCCTCAGATGACCCTCTATCATGCTGTAGCAAATCCATGACCCAACACCCAACCCTTACCCCAAGGTCAAGGTCACAAACTTAACATGTTCATAAACTTAACGTTGGGGTAAATGTTGTGTAACTTCTGTTTATTTACAGGGAACGCCTTCATATTTCATACATGCATTCATCTGATGATACTCTATCGTGCTATAGCAAATACATGACCCACCCCACCCCTTATCCCAAGGTCACAAACTTAGCAGATTCAGAAACTTAACGTTGGGGTAAATGTCTTATAACATCTGTTTCCTTTCATGGAACGCCTTGATATTTCATACATGCATTCATCTGATGATACTCTATCGTGTTATAGCAAATCCATGACCCACCGCACATTCCTTACCCCAAGGTCAAGGTCACAAACTTAGCACATTCATAAACTTAGCCTTGGCGTAAATGTCTTATAACATCTGTTCCCTTTCATGCAACGCCTTGATATTTCATACATGCATTCCTCAGATGACCCTCTATCATGCTGTAGCAAATCCATGACCCAACACCCAACCCTTACCCCAAGGTCAAGGTCACAAACTTAGCATGTTCATAAACTTAAACGTTGGGGGTAAATGTTGTGTAGCTTCTGTTTATTTACAGGTAACGCCTTCATATTTCATACATGCATTCATCTGATGATACTCTATCGTACTATAGCAAATCCATGACCCACCCCCACCCCTTATCCCAAGGTCACAAACTTAGCAGATTCAGAAACTTAACGTTGGGGTAAATGTCTTATAGCATGTGTTTCCTTTCATGGAACGCCTTGATATTTGATACATGCATTCATGTGATGATAGTCTATCGTGCTATAGCAAATACATGACCCACCGCCCATCCCTTACCCCAAGGTCAAGGTCACAAACTGAGCACATTCATAAACTTAACGTTCGGGTAAATGTCTTATAACACCTGTTTCCTTTCATGGAACGCCTTGATATTTCATACATGCATTCCTCAGATGACCCTCTATCATGCTGTAGCAAATCCACAACCCACCACCCACCACCCAACCCTTACCCCAAGGTCAATGTCACAAACTTAGCATGTTCATAAACTTAACGTTGGGGTAAATGTTGTGTAACTTCTGTTTCTTTACATGGAACGCTTTGATAGGTCATACATGCATTCATCTGATGATCCTCTATTGTGCTACAGCAAATCCATGACCCACTCCCAACCCCTTTCCCCAAGATCAACATCATAAACTTAACGTTGGAGTAAATGTCTTTTTATAACTTCTGTTTCTTTACAGGGAACTCCTTGATATTTCATACATACATTCATCTGATGATAGTCTATCGTGCTATAGCAAATCCATGACCCACCGCCCATCCCTTACCCCAAGGTAAAGGTCACAAACTGAGCACATTCATAAACGTAACGTTGGGGTAAATGTCTTATAACATCTGTTCCCTTTCATGCAACGCCTTGATATTTCATACATGCATTCCTCAGATGACCCTCTATCATGCTGTAGCAAATCCATGACCCAACACCCAACCCTTACCCCAAGGTCAAGGTCACAAACTTAGCATGTTCATAAACTTAACGTTGGGGTAAATGTTGTGTAGCTTCTGTTTATTTACAGGGAACGCCTTCATATTTCATACATGCATTCATCTGATGATACTCTATCGTGCTATAGCAAATCCATGACCCACCCCCACCCCTTATCCCAAGGTCACAAACTTAGCAGATTCAGAAACTTAACGTTGGAGTAAATGTCTTATAGCATGTGTTTCCTTTCATGGAACGCCTTGATATTTGATACATGCATTCATCTGATGATAGTCTATCGTGCTATAGCAAATCCATGACCCACCGCCCATCCCTTACCCCAAGGTCAAGGTCACAAACTGAGCACATTCATAAACTTAACGTTGGGGTAAATGTCTTATAACATCTGTTTCCTTTCATGGAACGCCTTGATATTTCATACATGCATTCCTCAGACGACCCTCTATCATGCTGTAGCAAATCCACAACCCACCATCCAACCCTTACCCCAATGTCAATGTCACAAACTTAGCATGTTCATAAACTTAACGTTGGGTGCATGTTGTGTAGCTTCTGTTTCTTTACATGGAACGCTTTGATAGTTCATACATGCATTCATCTGATGATCCTCTATTGTGCTACAGCAAATCCATGACCCACCGCCCATCCCTTACCCTAAGGTCAAGGTCACAAACTGAGCACATTCATAAACGTAACGTTGGGGTAAATGTATTATAACATCTGTTTCCTTTCATGCAACGCCTTGATATTTCATACTTGCATTCATTTTATGATATTCTATGGTGCTATAGCAAATCCATGACCCACCCTTACCACAGGGTCAAGGTCACAAACTTAGCATGTTCATAAACTTAACGTTGGGGTAAATGTTGTGTAACTTCTGTTTCTTTACATGGAACGCTTTGATATTTCATACATGCATTCATCTGATGATCCTTTATTGTGCTACAGCAAATCCATGACCCACCCCCACCCCTTTCCCAAAGATCAACATCATAAACTTAACGTTGGAGTAAATGTCTTTTTATAACTTCTGTTTCTTTACAGGGAACACCTTGATATTTCATACATGCATTCATCTAATGATCCTCTAGTGTTCTACAGCAAATCCATGAGACCCACCCCCACTCTTTTCTCCAAGGTCAATGTCACAAACTTAGCACATTCATACATGCATTCCTCATGTGAATAGCTATCATGCTGTAGAAAATCACCAACTTAGTGCGTTCATAAACTTAACGTTGGGTTAAATTTTGTTTTACTTCTGTTTTCAGGGAGCGCATTGATATTTCATACATGCATTCATCTTAATATGCTATATCATGCTATAGCAAATCCACGACCCAACTTCCACCACTGACCCCAATGTCAAGGTCCACCGCACACCCCTTAACCCAAGGTCAAGTTATATAATATTCATGTTTTGTGTAGACAACTGTGCCAAGTTTGAGTGAAGGCTGCCAACAGGCGAGCTTTGTTATCTTCTGACAACTCTTGTTATGTCAATGTCAGAAAAGACGGAAATTTGCCTATTTCAGGACTTCTATTTTGGTCATTTACATAAATAACTCGAGTCCAATGACCGTTCATGAAAACACTGAATCAATTAATCAACCAATCAATCAACCAATCAGTCTGTCAATCACCAATCAATCACTCACAAATCAGTAAATCAATCAGTCACTGTACATGTATTTGCAGATTATCGAGACATTCCCGAGTTTGAGAGAGTGGCCAAACTGATAATCAGCAACACAAAGTTTGATGCCGATGTCATTGTGTCCGTGTTTGAAACCAACATACGCGTGCTGGGGTATGTACATGTTATATTTATGCTTGGAGATGTGAAAATTATTTGCAAAATTTACGATATTTTCCGTAAATGACGTTGAAAGCTAACAACAATTTGCTATGTAAGTTTTGTCATCTTTCGACATGATATCACAGTTTCTATTACTCTATTTCATGAAATATCGCACATATTCTTAGGTACAAAATCACATGCCGTGCTGCTTGCAGAAAGCGGCACTTAGTGATCACAATGATGTGTGTGTGTCTGTCTATCAGTGTATCCATCTGAATATGTGTGTAAATTACATATATCCTTGCAATCATCATATCAGATTAACTTGAAACTGCATACCGGTATTCTTGTTTATCATCATCATCAATTTATGGCCCATCTATATACAGCTTACATGCCCAATGTCAAAGCCAAGTGACATTCATTCACCGACGGTCTGACCATCCGTGTTCATCCTTACCAGAATTCCGAATGGAGACCTGGTTTGGCCCTCACATACGTTTTTGGCATTTTGTATGTGACAGTTGAATCTGGTTTTACCCATTATGTGAGTATTACGATTATTCGTAATCTTGTTTTAGGGGAAGGGGCCAAGTGACTTTGGTGTGGTATGGACCTGGCACCAGGTCAGGTTATTCTAATTTCAGGGCTGAATATATTTGTTCTCGATGTAAATAATCCGTTCTGATTTTGGGATTTTCCCCCCAATGCAGCAGGTTAAAACGGGATCGAACCCGTTTGCCCGGCCTTACATGACCTTAGCTGTTGATAGGCCGTTAAACAACAATACACAAACGAAAAGTCATGCAGAACATGATGCTATTAGCCGATCAAATCAGGGTTCAATATATGTCCACATTTTATTAGTTACGGAATCTCAGGGAAAAGTGAGAGAAGTGTTGATTTCCTCCCCAACCAAATTCTCCCAGTTATATTTAGCTATCATTAATATCTGATCATAGCAATACTTATGGTAGTCAAATGTAAATGAACTAGCCACAAGTTTATAAAACTTTATGTGTTAATCATTTCTCTATATGCTGGTATATTTGAGCAAAATAAGTAGATTCCGTTATATATATTGGGCCAAGTGATGTTGGTGTGGTAAGGGAACCTGCCACCATATCAGCAAATGGTAGTTTCAGTGTTGAATAGATATTGTATATCCCCCACTGTAGCGCCGTTAAACGTAAAAACGCTAAAGATAAGCCAACATTACATAAAATAATGTTGACGTTTTATCCCCAAAACATCTGGCATCTAAGGGCCGTAATGGCTCCATTTTTCTCTCGGTACAGTATAAATATACTGCATGGACAATCCCCACTCGTATATTGTTAATTAACAGTTTGTAGCGTATATTCTCGGCGGTATTTATACTCAAATGTACTTTGCAAAACAAATTACCTGTATCTAATGGTTGTATCTTCTTGCAAATGAAACTGATGTGCGCTTATCAAGATCACGTGATCGGCAACTTTTCGATTGATTGGTCAGCTGGGTGAGCCAACATTGGTCCGGTCCAATCAAATCACGAATACAAAATATCACGTTTTGTAACGAATAGTTTGGGGTGAATTGTCGAGATTCCGGCACCGCGTGTTAATTTTTGTTTCTTGGTGGTTTTGTATACATTTGGGGTCGGGATTTCCGAAAAATCCGTGTGCCATTTTTCTCGGACACGTTCAATGTCATTTCAAGGTCATTGACCTTTTTGGCATAATTGGAACCCGTGTACCCTGAATTATACACCAATATGTCGTGTATACATATTACCCTAAACTGGTATAAATTACACAGAAGAACCGACTAATAGACACACTAAACATTTCGGAAGATTCGATTTTCAACTCACATATCTGGCGGTCATATTTTCGAGATGGATAGTCTGAAGCTCTGTAAATGTAGTATATTCTGCGACTGTCGTTTGTGTTGAGAACTTGGTTTAAAAGAATGGCACCCGGATTTTTTGGAAACCTTATACATTCAAGTTTATAAAAACACCGGGTGCCATAAATTAGCACGAGGTGCCGGAATCTTATATATATACCTACTTCCGCTCCAATCAGATGTATAATTACGGGAGCAGCTGTATTTTTACAGGTGCATCTGCATTTTTTACAGGTGCAGCTATACATTTACAGCTGCAGCTGTACATTTTACAGGTACAGCTACAAAACTACAGGTACAGCTACAAAATACAGGTGCAGCTGTATTTTTGACAGGTGCACCTATACATTTACAGCTGCAGCTGTACATTTTACAGGTGCAGCTATGCATTTACAGGTTCAGCTATAAAACTACAGGTGCAGCTGTATTATTTACAGGTGCAACTATACATTTTCAGCTGCAGCTATAAAAAATACAGGTGCAGCTATATTTTTTACAGGTGCAGCTGTATTTTTTTTTTAGTTTAGTTTTTAGTTTTAATTTAGTTTTGACCCCGTTCGTACACCATACAACTGTTCCTTGTAGTTATACAGACATAGATCATACCCAGTGAAAATGTGTAGCATGTCCTCACAATTATATGGATTAATGTTTACCAATAATATTTATTTCAAAGATACATAATATACATCAAATTATATGCATCTGTGTTTTACCATTTTCCCCACTACATTACTCCACAAGAGGTGCTTGAAAATTTACCAAACAAGAAATTACGAAAACACATTGAGTGAATACAGGCTGCAAGGATTGTGGAATGATTCTTTGGAGGATTTTGAACGTTTTCATTCTTTCAATGGAACACTCAACATGAATTCTATGTTTAGCAATGTCTTTTGTCGCAGCTTCCTCTTGTGGAGTAAATCTGTGTCTCGTACCAAGAAATGGTGGCCTAATCATTTTCACTTGACGCTCATTCAGGAGATCATCAATTAAAAACCCTCGGTCCGCCATAATGACATCACCTGGCTCAAGGAAATCTAAAAAATCAGACTGTTTTACAATTTCCTTGTCACTAATGCTTCCTTCAAATGCATCACTTACATAAACAATATGATGGTGGAAACCAGACGTGTATTGGTTTTGAACTGATAAGCTAAATCCTGGTGCAATAAGCCGAGACGTAGACGTATTAAGGTCTTGAATAATTGGTTCATTGGTCACATCGTTCTTTTGCGCCCTCGTCTTTTACTCGGAGTCTTATTGGCATCAGACACATTAGAATTCCAATAGTTCATCTTTTCTGTACATTTCCCTAAACAATCCCACAGACACATGAATTGAATGTAAGTTAATCCAATATAAAAGTTAAAGGCTTTATCATCATCCTTGACACTGTCAACATTAAATGTGTCATGAAATGCAGTAGATTTGTCCGAGGTTGTTTTTTTTTACCCACAGGCTTGCGTAATGCAAATGGTGTAACACTTTCATTTAATTTGGCACTGTTTTCCAATATTTGATTTTGTATACTTAATTTAATTACTTCAGTTGTTGGTGGATTGTCTGTTTGACATTCATGCTCACGTACAGAAGGTTTACAGGTGTCGCTGGTCTGGAATGTCTCGTATGTGAAGTTGATGGAACTTCTGGTGCGCTGGAGCCCACAACACCCACATCACTTTCATTTGTATCCGTCAACAGCAGTAGGCTCTGCGCTGCATCCGATCTTTCCAGTTTGATTTGCTTTGGTGATCGATATTCATGACGCTGAGCTGGTCGTCTTCTTTTAGTTGTGACCTGCAAATAGAAAATGTACAAAAAATACCATTAATTTCATTATGAACCATTTCAATAGATCCAGATGAGCCGACTGATCATGCTGAGCTAATTATCAGGTGCATCAGCAAGATCTGGACTGTTGTCAGCATAGACCCAGATCAGACTGCACACTTATGACTGATTGACCTTAGGGCTAGGGGCATGGCATAATATGAACTTGATCGTATGCACATTAAACAGTATGGCCCATTGTACAATGATTTAAGTTGAACAACTGAAAAACGGATACACACACTCCCCACACACAGACGGACATACGGACCTTTGTGACATGTGTTAGCCAAACCAGCATGTGCATCAATACAGTATGATCACTCAGATCAGGGTCAACATTCATGATTGTTGCTCTACAAAATGCACAGGCCGAATAAAGACAAAACTTGCAAAGCTACGTTTCAATTTCCTCCCTGAACAAATACATAGCTTTGATTTATCGAGTGAATGGTGCTTTATGTCTGTTCATATACCTGTATATACCTGTATAGTGTGATCGCTGCGAAATCAGCACTGAAATTAAAATATCCACACCAGATCACTTAACCCTTGGGGATTGCAGTGAATTTTGGGGAAACAAGAAATATGGCCTGTCGGCATACGAATGCCCCCGGTGGCAGATTGGAGAAACTGTGACAAAGTTAATTAACCAAAATGATAAGTATTAACAAGCACATTTTGAAGGTCAAACGGTGAAGGTCATAGTAAAGGCAGTGTTGATGTGTGGCATTTGTGCGCAAGTATGATGCATTGAAATATTAAAGTAATCCTTCAATAATATAGAAGTTATGACATAATTGAGAAATTCCGGCGAACTTCTTAATGTGGGAATAAGTTCAAAGTTGTCAAAGTCAAAAGGTCAAGGTCATATTAAGGGCAGCATGGGTGTGTGGCATTTGTCCACAGTTATACTCTGTTGAAATATTTAAGTAATCCTTCAAGGAATATACATGTAGAAGTTATGACAACATTGAGAAACTCCAGCAAACTTCTTAATGTGACGGACATACAGTCCAAACACTATATGCCTATATACAAATATATATTATAATGGGTATACAAATCCAGATAAACTTTACATACCCGGGCGTAAGGAATGCCGGTGTATTACATATCAATGGCTAAATAATGATGTTGTTTGTATTACATACCGGCGGGTAATGAATGCCGGTGGTTGCTTTTAAACGCGGGCAGGAGTCACGTGTCAACTTCATTTGCCATGGCCAGCAGTTCGTCCTTGTACCATTCCATGGCGAACCTATTCTTCTTCAGGTACGTCGCCACCACATGGCCGCCCAGTAGACCCCTGTAGTGGGGAATGGTGGTTAGTTGGATGGTGGTTAGCATTATTTAGCCATTGATATGTAATACACCGGCATTCCTTACGCCCGGGTATGTAAAGTTTATCTGGATTTTTATACATGTTGCTGGGACGTTAATCCCATTAACTTACTGACTTACTTTGTCCTAGTTTATCGATCCATGAAAGTATAGCATTTCATCTCAATTAATCACATTTTGCGACTATTTTACCAATATATATATATTTAAAAAATGCAATAATAAGTAAAACGTTATATATATAGAACCTGCCTTGTTGTGACGTGCATCATGTTCAGACGTGTGCATGCGTGCTTCGGTGTCAAAGATAGTAGCATTATTCTCAGTTCAAACATACATGTGCACGCAGGGGCGGGGGAAACAAAAAGATAGTCATAGTTCGCTCACTCGTAATTAATTCATTAAACATTCAATATACAAATGTATTAACTATAACTATTACTTTATACTGGAAGGGTTCATGTACCCCACATTTGTCTTTATTCAGTTATTTCCCTTTGCGGTCACGTGGGTATATGGCGTATCTGTAGAACTTCCGAAATATATGCATACTACGATTATTACACGTAATAGTTCAACAGACTACTTAGAACTCCAGTTTATTAGACCGCTGATATAAATATATGGGACTGTACTGTACTGTAAAAATATAATAATGACCTAGTTACAAACTACATACTGAAATGCGACAGTGGGTGACAAAATGGACATACTGTGCAATTTTCAACAGCTGTAGGATACCAGTCTTTATTTATTTATAATTACAGCGTCGGGTTACAATCTATTTCTTTTTTTTTATCTTATATTTAAGGGTAGGAATTGGCTCGAGGACCTTCCAAACCCGGGCATTTGAACCCAAAAGTGGCAGGTCAATGACCGTTGGCCCGTTTGTTTCCGAATTTACTAATATCTGCCATACAGTCGAAATATGTGCATTAAATGAAGGAGGCAATGAGGCGGTTAATTTAACCTAGCTAGTTCATTCTCCTATCGCACGAAGCCGGTATGTAAGACCGTGAAAAAGGCTGAGTGTGAGTGCATGTGATATATGGAGACTCAGCCGTAACAGTGTTATCCTATATAATGATGATATTTGACGATTGGTCAGGGCCTAACATATCAGGCCGGGAATGATCGATATTTGGTTATGCAAAGTATGATGTAATATGTTTTCGGGCCCAGCTACTGTCGTTTCGCGGCTTATCGTTATATACGATTTGCAATTATTCGAGTTCAGGTGTGGCGTTTATCTGTTACTATTTGGTTATATGACAATGTGTTTCACATATTCTGAAGACGAAAGAAAAAGAGAAGATAATACACGGCGGTATAGCAATTGCCCATATATTAGTGAGTGGCCCATACCATACCGCCGGTCATGGTCCAACATGTTAAATTTGATTTCAGACGATGCATATTACAGTCAATAATGTTTAATAAGAGTAATGCGGGCGGCCAATTCCGGTCTATTCTGCATTACTCCGTGAGATGAATGGTGGGGAAACCGGAGTACCCGGGGAAAACCACCTCCTCCGGCAAGTAATGACAACAATCTATTTCCACCGATAGTACTTATATATAATGCCAAATCAGACGGGCAACAGAGTAGACAATTATCAGAGCTGTAGGGGCATAGATGGATCTGGTGCTATGCTGGTCAAACTGTCATAAAGTCATTCTTGTAAGCCATTGTCCATTTACAAGGAAACAATGCTGTTTCACTGGTCAATTAAGGAAAGCCAGGGGGTGACAGCACTGGGAAAATTAGTCGCTCTAATTGGCACGGGGTGGGGTGTTGTTTGCAGATTGTGTTACATCCGCTGTACACTGCGACTGATAAGGTGCAATAAGCCAAACACAACACGGGGCTTATAGGACGTTTGCGACCAGTGTAGATCCAGTTGAGCCTGTACATACGCACAGTCTGAACAGGATCTGCACTTTTCGGCATTCCTTCAATAAAACACACTAACATGCAATCTAGATTGTATTTAGACTACAGGAGTGTTATATTTGATTAGGACCTACACTGGTCACAAATCACACAAACCCCATTATTGTTGACACCCGCTTGAAATTAGCTTCACACTTCTGTCACTGACTAGGACGGATACACAAAATAGATTCATCCAATCAGCATAGAATAGGTGTGGCTTCATTTAATTCAGAATACACCTGTCCCAAGATCTACTTCCCTATTTGCCTGCGGTCAAATCATCCGATAAGTTGTTTGCTATGCCGAACTATTAATGACCTCCGACGGCATCCGTATGAACATAGCTACACACGCGTGTCACTGATTATTTCAACTCGAAATTGTCAAAGCACAAGTATGCTGAAGTAACATTTACTAAATGTCGGATATTATGTCAGCATTTTGTAAAACAATTAGAAATATAAAATTTAATTTCACATTTTTTTCTGATTCTGGCTCTGCTGTCTGTTAGACCGTGAATTACAACCGACTTCCGCACAGATAGTCGTCACCGACGATTGCAACCAACGTATAAATAATCCAAGTATAACTAAGCTAAGGAAAAAATGAAAAGTCATGCAGAGCATGATGTTATTAGCCGATCAAATCAGGGTAAAGTGCATCGAACATATGTAGGTGTCTCTGGTAACATTGTCAATGGTAAACTATTTTCAACCACAGTTCTGTACCCAGCGTTGACATTTTTCTCGATTTTGTGCAGGTTTTGGAAACCCGTTCCCAAATCCATCCAATAGCAGCAATGCCATAGCAGTAATGTTTTGTTGTCACCATTATGTTGCGAAATATTCCAGAGTAACACCTGTACTGTATGCTCTATTTATCTACAAATTACACTCCGCAATACACAAAGTTGTAGTCACTGTGTGTTTGTCCGAATTCTGTGGCAGCATGCGAGTGGGCGGAGCTACCAGGGCTATATATATCTAGCGGTTACAGTGTCATCTAAAAATAGACGCAAGCTCCTGCGTATTCAGGCACATGCCCAGATTGGCCTAATGTGCCCCATCCGTGATTTTTTGCGCGATGTCGGGCGCAAGACAATCAATAATTTGCGGCATTGACAATAATTAAGGGGGATTGCCGCAATCGCGCGTGCTGGATGCATCCCTGCCATCCCTGCATGATAAGTAAACAAATCAAAGTTGGCTATGAAGGGCAATTGTTCGTTTTGATTGGTGGACAATTTTGTGAATATTAACTAGCGTCAAATGACGCGCATACGCGATCCAATGGGATAAACCCGAGATGCTGGGATAAGCCCGAAATGCTGGGGTTGCTAGTAAGGAGATTTTGAGCAGAGGTCGATTATAAATTAGCCGAATAAACACATTTTACGCGATTATACGTGGCTGAAACTTGTTCTGTTTAATAAATAAAAGCTTTAAATTAGCCCAATAATCGGCGTATGTTGGCGTATATGGCCATTAGAGCCAACTATGGACTTCAACAACAATAACTTCCGGGTTAAATCTCTTCCGGCGTTCAGCTCATTACGTATTCAAAATTGTGTTATTTGGCTATAAGTAAAGTTTTAAAAGGAGATAATTGCAAAAAATGCAAACTTTATCGGTTGATGCAATTTGGAAGTGATACAGAAAAATTCGCGTTCGTAGATTACCGAATAGCGGAGAAAAGGGTTGCTACAAACTTTTTAAAAATCCCAAAATCAGAACTTAATATTTACAATAACAAAACTATATATTCAGCCCTGAAATCAGAATAATCCTGATCTGATGCCAGGTCCACGCCGCACCAGAATCACTTGGCCCCTCCCAAAAGCAGTAGGATCAGTAAAAATCTTACTACTTTTATAATGGGCAATAACTCCCAGGTAATAAGAGCCAAAGATAAAAACGTACATGAGGGCCAAACCAGGCAAATCGTGATTCCTATAAGGAGGAACCCATACCGTTAATTTACGCCGTCTCATTCGCCCGACCACCACCCACTAAATTTGAAAGACAACCATAGGGATTGTTATGCGGATTCAATGCCACATAGGGGTGTATGGATGCAAAGACGTGTCTAATCGCTACAAATTACGTGTGGTATGTATGTGCTAAACTGGTACAATGTAAATATAATTCTGCATTCATACACACGGTACATGATTATAGAGTTGTTCGATCATTAGCATGACATTACCGGTTGTCAAATAGAGAAATATATATTCAGACGACCCAAAGAGCCAGCAAAACACACAACTGTGGTACACTGCTGCAGAAAACACACTCCACCAACCTGGGGCCCGTTTCACTAAACTTCTTACGACTAAAATGTTCGTAAGTGCAAAATTATGATAGTCTGTAAATTTCACATTAGCAATATTTTCTTGTAAACAATTATTGGATTTACATTTATTGAGCATAGGCTGCATATGCAGCCTATGCTCAATACATGTAAATCCATCAATTTAAATTTTCAGACGATCCTAAATTTGCACTTACGAACTTCTTAGTCGTACGTAGCTTAATGAAACGGGCCCCTGATCCTTACCGCCTGCGTAAATAGTTAGAATGCCATATAGACAATAATTCAATTGCACAGTAAATTCCAAAATGTAATGTGTCTCGGTATGACATTGTTTAGATGAACATTTTGATACATTGCATACTATGTTATGGAGATTACATTATCATTCATGGGAATGTAAATGTATATTGATGGTCCTATGAGTGTGTGTATGTGGCTACATGTGGTAGCTAGATGTGCATACTTCTTAAACTGGACTAGATTGATGTTTGAATACCCCCAGAATGGCTTTTTCAGTCTACATACATACTAATATTGGTTTGTATATAGTAAATATTGGTAATTTGACACAACAGGTCTAAAATAACACGTGTGCTATAATTAAGAACACCGAATGTTGAAACATATTGGACAAAATAGTTTATGTATGCGTACATAACAGCTATATGAATTTTGTGGATATATTTGAAGAGCACATGCATGCTTTTATAAAGATCATGCACCTTCAATGTCTTTGTTTATATGAAAATTATGAAATGGTATATCAACCTTACATGTTATCAAATGTCACTATTATGAAATCATGGTTAAATATTTACTTACAACGCCTCACTTACAAAATACAATATCGTAATGGGTGCCTCTCAAATAAGACTGATGGAACAATATACCTGCATGTATTAGGTAATGGCCATGATGCATGCACTGGTGTGCACTTACACTGGTAATGGATGACGGTCATATACATTGGAACACACACGTTCTCGTACGACACATACTGTATTTCAGTAGTTATACAAATTATACATATTTACTATATACATGTACATGCTTTTTATAAGTACAGATGCAAACTGCACATTTGAATCCTGTTCCTGCTGATGACTCGGAATGGGTTGAGGGAATAGTATTGGAATGCACGATAACTAGTGTGTACATTATGTGGAACCGGGATATATCTCAGTTTCATCGGTTATACTACCTAATTTTATTTTTATGTCATACAAACTCATTTACTTGCTGGCTGTCATTTTGAAAGTGTATAACAATATGTTTGTCCTGTTTTACTCCAGCTTAGCTTACTCGTATTATTTACAGCTATCTTAATGTTCTGTATTTTAGTATTTACTGTGTCATACATCGAGTAATATCTGATACAAATCATCCATTCAACATGGTAGCATATTTTTAATATCCAATTTGCAAATTAATACCTACGACCTATACTATTGACAGTAATACTTATATTTATTTACTTATTTTACTTAATGGTGTTTAAAGGCCTGTCAACAGCTTAGAACGTTCATGACGTAATTGTCCTGGTTCCAGAAATAGGAAATGGACATATAGAGAGACGAACATACATTAATTCTGTTTGGTTTGTTTTTTGTTTGTTTATTAGTGTTTAACGGCCTATCAACAGCCAAGGTCATGTAAGGCCGGGCAAACGGGTTCGATCCCATTTTAACTAGCTGCATTGGGGGGGGGGGGGGGGGGGGGGGGGGGGGGGGGGGGGGGGTCCCAAAATCAGAACGGAATATTTACATCGAGAACAAATATATTCAGCCCTGAAATTAGAATATGTATTTACTTATTCTACTTAATGGTGTTTAAAGGCCTGTCAACAGCTTAGAGTAATACTTATATGTATCAGAGACGTTCATGACGTAATTGTCTTGGTTCCAGAAATAGGAAATGGACATATAGAGAGACGAACATACATTAATTCTGTATCTGAAATGTGTGAGGATAACTAATATGTGGCTGTGACTGGAGAAATGGGGCTTATGAGATTTGCGAACAGTGTGGAACCTAATCAAATAGCACACTCCTGTACCCTGGTAAGGATATAGTATGCTTGTTAGAAGCATGATGGGTGTTTCACTGATATAATGGCGACCAGATCCTGAACATACTGTGCGGATACACAGGCTGATCTGAATATACACTGGTCAGAAAACCCATAAGCCCCATTTCTGCAGTCACAGCCACATATACAGGTGTTAGTAGCTACACGTTCATATGAACCTTTCATAAGTATCTGGCAGCGTATAAAGTAAGAAAAAGTATTACATGTGAAATGGTCATTGTAAATTCAGTGAGTGGGGAATATATAGTTAAAACTACTTTGTTTTAACATTGCATCATGTGCTGTAGTCATTATGTAATCAGAATATTGGCATTCACTATATATTGCAAACACTAGTAAGTACAATTACCATTGATACAATTAATAGACACCGAGAGAGATTTGCATAATGAGACATATAGCGTAGTTGTTACCATCACTAAGAAAATGCGAAGCGGACGGACAGACGAACGAACACTCGGACACACTGTATCTGACGTGTGCACGGATAGCTATCAGTAGTAAGTAGCCTAAGTAGTTACATATGCACTTAAACAATTTAAAGTAAGTGACAGTGCTTAACATAAATGAAATTCATGACATGTAAAATTCCCATTGTAAAATGTGTGGTGGGGAATTGTGAAAATTACTTTGTTTTTAACATTGTATCATAGACTGCAGATATCAGATAATCGGCATATATGCAATTAACATGTCTAATGAACACTACTAGGTACCATTGACACGAAGAAAATACAAAAGTACCATACTTTTATGGAGTTATTAAGGTAGGTGTTTTGCAAATTCAGTGTGTGGGGTAACAAAACGTGCAAAATTTTTCATCTGAATTAGCAGATATTATTTAATTGAACATTATCCCATTGTATAGTTATGAACACATCATTAAGCATACAAAACTACCATATCAGTTGTTTCTAATGATAAAAAACAGTATAGTTTCAATGAAAAGTGCGATTTTTCACAATTGCGAACAGTCCGAGGGTGGTAGTCCGAGGGTGGTATTCTTCACAATGGTGTCAAACATTCATCCAGCGGGTTACAGAGCGCAAACATACGTCATAGGACTGGTAATTGAATGTAGTTTCAGAAAAAATATGTATGCAAAAAATCCCACAGGGGGGGGGGGGGGGGGTGGGGGGGGGGGGGGGGGGGGGGGGGGGGGGGGGGGAGGGGGGTGGGGGGGGGGGGGGGGGGGGGGGGGGGGGGGGGGGGGGGGGGGGGGGGGGGGGGGGGGGGGGGAGTGGGGGGGGGGGGGGGGGGGGGGGGGGGGGGGATTAGTAGAGGGGAGGGTTTTTCCATTTCTGGCTGACGGCCTACTATGTATTAGTAAAGTATTAGCATGATTAGATAGACAAATGGTCGTAGTCAAAATGGACTATTTTGTGTGTATTACTGCGCACCTAAAGTGCGCTATTCACCGTCTTCCGGTTGTGCATTTTTCACACGTGGGGTCCCCCTCCCTAGACATGTCAACAGAAGAAGAAGAATTGTCGACAGAAGGCGAAAGGACAATCAATTATAGTAGTGGTGGTCCAATTATGAGTGATTTATCGAAAGATATAGACCGGCTAAATCAACGAATCCGTTCGTTAGAGGCAGTAATCGGGTCACGAAATAACGAAAGTAGTTCCCAGTTTGGGTTGTTCAATAGTAGACAACAACAACAACAACAACAACAACATTTGCCAGAATTTTGGATTCTCGCGCTGAAGGCGCCATTGGTCTAGAGCCACATGGAACTCAGCCAATAGTCAACCAGATCTTGATAACATTCAGGATATATTCCAGGTACACAAAAGTACAGTAGACAAAGTTCCCCTACCAACAAGCTTAAAATTAAACGATTCTCGTTCAGGAATAAAAAGAGAGGACCAAGGAACTCGATCTTAATGTCATTACAAAGTGCGGTAGGTATGTAGACACCGCGTTGAAATTGTTCAGTCAATGTGAAGAAGGGAAACCTGCAAATTTGGAACCGGTCCTAGAAACATTAATTGCTAACATAAGGTACTTATAGGATGAATCAGCCGCGCTTTTGGTGAAAGGACGTTTTGATGCACCGACAGCATCGTTGTTTATATCGCTACAGAAGAACAACTCTGGTTTTGATAGTAGAAGTCTGCATAACGTTAAAATTGCTGCAGAATTATCGAGTTTGTCGACACGTCAGGCAGTACCACAACAGGGGCAGTACCATTTCAGGGGCAGAGGTTACTCAAGATCTACAGGTTTCTGGGGACGCGGCGGTGTATATCAACAGTTCAGATTTGGCGGTCCACCTCGGTTCCGACCACCATTCAATCAGTTTAATGAAGATTAGTTTTACATGTACATGTGTTGTTATTAAATGTGTAGCATGAACAATTATGAGAAATCCACTATCAAAAGATTCAAATAATTGGCAGAGTATAAACACACCTGAATTAATATTAAAGTGGTTAGAAGAAGGAATGAAGTTTCCTGTAGTAGATGTTCAAAGTTTTGAAATACAGAATACAAACTTTACCAAAAAAAGAGACTGAATTTATTGAGGTCGAGTTACATAATTTATTAAATGAGGGTAAAATTGAAATATGCAAAGAAAAGCCTTTGGGTGTGTCACCTATTACATGCGTTCCTAAGAAAAATGGTGATTTTAGACTAGTAAGCGATCTACGCCATCTTAACAAAGCTTGTAACGCTCCAAAGTTCAAGTATGAAGATATAAATACTGTGATTCAACTGGTTAAACCGAATTATTACATTTTGACGGCAGATTTAAAAAGTGGTTTTCATCATATACCTATACACAAACAACACCGGACATTTTTGGGATTCAGTTACAAATCGGTGTTCAGTGGTCAGTCTTACAATACGGACATTGTTGCAGCCCGTATATCTTTGCAAAGTTTTGAAGACCGTTAATCACTTATTTTAGATCTCGTGGAATACGTTTGGTACTATATGTCGATGATTTTATAGTGTTTGCACCAGCAGAAGATATAAAAAGACATTCAGACATATTGCTGCAGACGTTGACTAGTTTAGGATGTACAATTAATTATGAAAAATCATCACTAGTACCCAGCAAGTGCAAAGAGTATATTGGACATATTATTGATAATTCACAGAGCAAAACTGTCATTAGAATACCAAAAAGACGTATTACAAAACTTAAAAAAGACATAAGGCGCGCTTTAAGTAAAGGTTATGTGTCAGCCAAAGGACTAGCCAGGATTGCCGGCCAGTGTGTTTCAATGTACAAATGTGTGTTTCCAGCAAAACTTTTGTTGAGAAATATTTATAGACTTTTGAACACAAAGCAGTCGTGGAATTCAATTGTAACACTAGATAAGTGTATAGTGAATGATTTACAGTGGTACATAGTGACAAACACTGAGATAGACATACAGTTAACTTCTGATGCGTCTCACATTGCATGGGGAGCATGGATACCATGTCATCAGGCACAAGGAGTTTGGGACCGCGAGATGTCGTACAAACATTCAAACTACCTCGAACTGTTTGCTGCTAATGGGCTTAATGTCTTTAAAAACATTCCTCGAAAACAAATCAGTGCAGGTAATATCAGACAATATTACAACTATAGCCTACCTAAACAAGATGTGGGGCAGTTCAAGGGACCTGGACGAAATTGCTCGGTGCATTCATCAGGAAGCTTTGAACATGAACTGCAAAATAAGTGCAACCTATATCTCCGGAAAAGAAAACTGGAAAGCGGACCATCTTTCCCGTATACAATCGTCGTACGAATGGCAAATTCACCCCAATATTTTCAAAATGATCGACAGGTTCTGGGGTCCACACCAGGTAGACAGATTCACGTCTCTGATGACCACACAGTTACCAGTGGACAACAGTCAGTATTGGGATCCGATGACAAATGGAGTGGACGCGCTATCACAACAGGATTGAGCAAATTACAACAACTATGTCAACGCACCATTCTACATGCTCCCAAGAGTGTTAAACATCGTACAGCAACAAAAGACAGTTGCAACAGTTATAGCTCCAAAATGGCCAAGCCAACCTTGGTATCACCAGATGCAGAAAATGCTAATAGACAGTCCGATACGACTACCAGTTTCCAGCAGAACTGTTTGGTCAGTAGGTAGAGTGGCAGAACCATTGCAAAACAGACAGTGGCAACTATGGGCCTGGAGAATAGATGGGACACAATGTTACGTTGTTTAGGTTGGTCGCAACGTGCAATTAGACAATCAAACATGTGTTTGGCAGAATCTACAAGTTAAAAGGGATAGAATTTACAGAGGAGAGTCATTCAAACACAATAGCAGATTTTCTATGAACTATAGCAGATTCCTCAAACAGACCTGATTCACAGTTGAAAACTACCTCAGCCGCGCTCACATGCTTGTTTGAATCGATAGGAAAAATATCACCGATGCATAACATGGACATTAAGCGATTAATTACGGGAATAACAACATCTGGAACTTCACGGGTAATGAGACGCACAAAACCAATGCCGATTGAACCATTTACAAACGTGTTCAATAGTTGGGGTGAGAACTCGAATTTGAGTATAAAACAATTACGGTTGAAAGTTGTAACCATAATAGCATTAGTGTGTATGACACGACCATCAGATCTGGCACCAAAAGGAGTCCTGTTCAACAAAGATGATTTTTCTACAGACAGCATATTCCTGAAAGTGGCTGATGTTGACTTCCCTACAGATGGATCAGTGACTATTACATTTTTCGGCATAAAAAATGATACTAAACGCACAGGTTTTGAAGCTAACGTACCTCAAAACGCGGAAAACAAACACATGGACCCAGTACAGTGTTTAAAAGACTATATTGAAAGAACTGATGAAGTGCGGCCTCGGGACACAAAACCGTTATTACTCGCACTACATGCTCCACACAAAGCGATCACAGCATCTACAGTGGCTAAGATAATGGAAGAATCCATACAACTAGCAGGACTCGCAGGCCAGGGATTTACGGCAACATCATTTAGGCCAACAGGTGCTACGTTGGCTATGAAAACTGGGATAAGACCAGAGACAGCAATGCAGATTGGGAGATGGAAAACTAAAGAAACATTTTTCAATCACTATGTATACCCGGGAGCACCACAGTCTTATACAGCAAATATGCTGAACCACTAAAGTGAAAACAAACATTGGTTGGGGATACAGCATTAGGGATTTGTAAATAGAAAAGTTTTCTATAACTCGATTTATTGGAACATTCCATATCTATTGTGAATTAATCTAGTCAAGACAATCAGTATTGTTTCAAATCAGTATTTTATTGGAACATTCCATATTTATTGTGAATCAGTCTAGTCAAGACAATCAGTATTATTATTATTATGATGATGTTGTTGAGTTCTATATGCACTGGTATATATATGTAAATCACAAAACAATACATATTATTGTTATGATAAGGAAAAACTCTAAATAAAGCATTACACAAAATAGGTAAGTTAACGTAGGTTTAAACTGAAATCGTAGTTATAATGGACTATTTTGTGTGTATTACTGCGCACCTAAAGTGCGCTATTCACCGTCTTCCGGTTGTGCATTCGGTATTGAACAAGACTATTACACAGACTTGGGCGAATAATCTCCAGTATATATCACGACGGGGGACCCCTAATGCACAGGATTATTCGGGAGACAGCATAAGCATTACACAAAATAGGTAAGTTAACGTAGGTTTAAACTGAAATACATTTTGGTCGCCGGGGTTGCGTCCCTTGTTATCATTTTGCGCCATTTACTTAATATTTTACTTGTCTCACCAAGTGATGCTTCAAGTCTTCGTGTATTATAACCATGCTTTGTTTTTCGATTTGGAGCGGTATGTGGGAGGTTTTATGGTCTGTCAATCAGTTTTACGGCGACGCGTTAGCACACATACCGCTCCAAATCGAAAAACAAAGCATGGTTATCCCCATTCTAATGCACCTACTGTCTGTTTCACGAAAGCTGCCCAAATTTTACGGCCATATAGACAATTCAAAAACAATATGATTGTGGATAATATTAAATTAAAGGAAGATTTAAGAATGAGCCTTCTTTTTATTTCGTGAAATTCGGTCAAATATTGATTTTATTATGAAAAATTGATTTGTCTATGGGAATTTAACATGGGGGAAAAAGTGGTAAGGAAGTGTGGGAGGAGTCAAAAAACGAAAATTTTTGGAAATTGACTCCGAAACCTCTCTAACTAAGAAAACAAAAGTTAAATTTTAAAAATCGGTCCAGTATTTCTAAAATTCAAAAAAATGTCCCCATGTTAAATCCCCATAGACATCTTCACTCCGTTTGGGGAAATTGTTTTTCGCAATAAAATCAATATTTTACCAAATTTCACGAAATAAAAAGAAGGCTTATTCTTAATTTTTCCTTTAATTTAATATTATCAAAAGAAATCTTGTTTTTGAATTGTTTATATAGCCGTAAAATTTGGGCAGCTTTCGTGAAACAGACAGTAGTGTGCTCCCCGCTTTTTGCAACGTCGTAGCATATCACGAATAGTGATATTTTTAATTACGTCAGCAGGTTGTTGTCGTCATCGATAACCGCCTCACACCAAATAAATGTAACTCCGCCGAAGAATATTCCCATTTCAAATAGAGATTAACGGGACTTTTTCTAAGACATCTATACATGTATTCAACTGTAATGTTTATTTTAACAATGGTATTGTTTTTATATGTGTAGTTGCAACAGTTATTTGCTTTTATTCATTTTAAGAAATGCCAACATTTCTGCATTGCCATTGGCATTGGGTTCGTGTGATTTTTACAAAGGAAATGTCAACAACTTGTGTCAACAGGCCTAGGATTTCCCTGGATTTACGCCTAATTCAGGTGATTACTTATCTGCAATACAGTTTATTATGTATAGTCATGTATGTGCACATTTTAATTCGTAAAGTTATAGGCTGGTACTGGCATATTGAGTTTGGATTTGAGCACTTTATTAATTTTTTCTGTATTTTAGGCGGGTGGGGTAATATTTTTAGGAATTTGTTGAAGGGCCACCACACTGAAGTCACGTTTGTCAGTCGTTGTTAGATTTTCTTTTCCTCTTTGGGTTGTACAGGTCAATATGGCAGAATGGATAACCGAAAATGTACCGAAATTAATTTGGAAATAAGTGCAAGCCCCGCCGCTGGCGCTGGCCATCGTTTACAAAAGCGCGTAGGGTTACATAAATCTGTCAAGTTGTAAAACACAGACTGGTAAAACGGAGATTTTATATGCTGTGATTTTTCATATTTTATAGGCTCTGATTTCAATTGACCAATCAGTAGCCTATTTCATCAACATTGCAAAGCATACTTTACTAGCAAAGTATACTTTGAGGGAGTAATCATTTATTTTTCCTGACATGCATTATTTCATATAGAACTAACAAATGCATATATTTCATGATTAAAAGTATGCAGAATTATTATACTGAATTTATTACATTATCACAGCCAAATTGGCTGTGATAATGTAATAAATTCAGTATAATAAAAATTAATAAATTTATCATAAAATTTAAAATTTCTCCCTCAAAGTATACTTTGCTACTAAAGTATACTTTGCAATGTTGATGAAATAGGCTACTGATGTGTGCTTTCTATTTTCGGTGCATTAGAATGTCCTATCTAAGGTAGCCTCGATCAATTAGTTTCGGAACACCTAACGATATGTGCTTCCTTTATTCAGTGGAACAGCATATTTCAAACAAAATAAATCAATAAAGATGGAAAACTTACCATAGGAATTACAAATTTCCGATTATTTACATTTTTTTCCAGACGCTCAAGTTATGGACGTCACTAACTCGTTATGCTACCCAGTCTAATGGGTTTCGGAACGATTTGGCTACTCCAGTATTACTCCCGGGTACCAGACCCGATGTCGTCGAAATCATGCATAGGCTACTCGTACTGCGGACAGGGGCGTAGCTAGCCCTCTATCCATGTGGATTCATAATTGTGCTAGGGGGGTCCGGGGCATGCCCCCCCCCCCCACCGGAAAATTTTGAAAACAATGGTGCAATCTGGTGCATTCTGGGCGTTCTGAGGTGCTTTATTTTTTTTCTCAGAATCATGTGGATTCAGCCGCGTACTCGCGTATAGGCAGCTACGCGCCTGGCGGATGTTATTCAACATACCAAATCGCATTAAACATGTTAATGGGTGTATTTAAAAATAACAGTGTATTCTTAAATATGTTTCTATAATTATTTTCATCCATTCCTTTGCTCATTACATTCGTGTCTGCCCTGGTCATGCTGGTATGTGAATACGGCCGATGCACGTTCCTCTTTTTAGTTAGTGCTGACTACAAGTGTTTGTCACATTGTTTCTTACATTATCAGTGGTATATTGCATATATTATTCAGACAATGTTACTTTAAAACACAATTATGCCATAAACTTCGTAGGCTCAAATTTTACACATCCCAGTCGATTTGCTTGTAAAAACTAACTTGAGTAGCATACAAACCGATCGAATTTAACCCTACCTCGAAACTAGGTCATGTAATGTTTACAGTAGCAGCCGCAATATATTGTTGTGAAAGCTGCCAACAGTTTTAATGTGATAACATGTAGTTTAGTTGAACTAAAAAGTGTGATGACAAACGGTAATAAGTTTTTCGACATTTTTAACCCCCATGTACAAAAACAAAGGATAAATCACATTTTGGATGTTGATTTTCCACATTTTTTCTGTGGTGAATGAACTTCTGTGTTTTCCAGAGTTACCCCATCGAAAACGGCGGTACAATTCGTGAAATCAAGCGCGCTATATATCCGGTGGTGTTCCAAAACACATTGTGTTACATTTCACATTGATTGACGATACGTGTTCTCTTCAGTGAAATAATTTAGTGGTACTGGGGCCCGTTTCACTAAACTTCGTACGAAAAAATGTTCGTACACATATGTTTATTAATTTGCTTTTCACGTGGGTCTTCAATCAGTTGAAGGAGGCCTGTATACGGCAGAAGCAGAAGGCAGTTTCGGAAGTCTTAACGACATGTGCTTCCTTCATTCAGTGGAACAGCAAATTTCAAACAAAAGAAATCAATAAAGTGGGAAAACTATTCAATTCAGATAAAAACTCACCATCGGAATTACAAATTTCCGATTATTTACGTTTTTATTCCAGACGCTCAAGTTATGGACGTCACAACTGGTTATGTTACCCAGTCTAATCGGTTTCGGAACGATTTGGTTACTCGAGTATTACTCCCGGGTACCAGACCCGATGCCTGTTAATACAACTTTCATATAACTAATACATGTAATGCCTTTAGATACCACCCCTCGTGTTTATCATATTGTGGAATAATACAAGTTTTACATGTTATGCTATAGCAGAGATTTTGTATGTTTGTACCATTTGTCCAATAACTGGAAAATAAATATTTCTACAACATAATAGTTTTGGAATTTCATATAGCATGATTATTTTGAGGAATTTGATTACTAGAGATTGGCTTTTGTCATTTTTCGATTCAAAATTGACGTACAAAAAGGTGTCATCTTTGCAAGCGAGTTATTCAGAAATACATTGTCATTAGTATTTGTGAGCGTGATCGTTGGACAGAACATTGATTTCTGCGTATGTACATACCAGATATGTTGCTGATAATTTCCTGTAAGCTGTAGAATATTTAATTAAACTGACACTTATCTGCTGTCATTCCGCTGCGCCATCTTGGCGACATGTAAACTCTCCACCGTACCACAATACCGACAGTGATACCACACGATATCAATACTTATTTGTTCAGGGTACATGCACCAGCACCACGGCCGACCCGTCCGATGTCCAAGTCCTATTGTTGTATACAGAAGGAGCTAAATACGCACACAACCGCATGTGGTGAACGATAATCTCTCAACTGATTTTGTAACGGATATATAATATGAAGAAGCAACCACAGGAAACAGAGATGCCCATTAATACCAAGGATCGGGATCGTTCACATATATATAGTGTCCGTGACAAGACATTCACAATGAGGGACCATCTCAAACAGCACATGTTAAGTCACACAGGTGATCGTCCCCATACATGTAGTGTAGACATTCACATACAGTGGCCAACTCGAGAGCCACATGCTAATTCATACTGGGGATCGTCCTCATACATGTAGCGTCTGTGACAAGACATTCACACAAAGTGGCCACCTGAAGAGACACATGCTAATTCACACCGGTGATCGTCCCCATACATGTAGCGTCTGTGACAAGACATTCACACAGAGTGGCCACCTGAAGAGACACATGCTAATTCACACCGGTGATCGTCCCCATACATGTAGCGTTTGTGACAAGACATTCACACGGAGTGGCCAACTCAAGAACCACATGCTAATTCACACCGGTGATCGACCCCATACATGTAGCGTTTGTGACAAGACATTCACAGACAGTGGCAATCTCAAGATGCACATGCTAATTCATACTGGGGATCATCCTCATACATGTAGCGTTTGTGACAAGACATTCACACACAGTAGCTACCTCAAGAGACACATGCTAATTCACACGGGGGATCGTCCTCATACATGTAGCGTTTGTGACAAGACATTCACATACAGTGGCCACTTCAAGATACACATGCTAATTCACACTGGGGATCGTCCCCATACATGCAGCATTTGTGACTACATTCACACATACTGGTGGCCTCAAGAAACACATGCTAATTCACACGGGGGATCGTCCCCATACATGTAGCGTTTGTGACAAGACATTCACACAGAGTGACCACCTCAAGAAACACATGCTAATTCACACTGGTGATCGTCCCCATATATGTAGCGTTTGTGACAAGACATTCACAGACAGTGGCAATCTCAAGAATACACACTTCCTCCCCACAGTGAGTTACATACCGTGACATACTTCCCCGCCAAATTGGAATTCGTCACTGAATTCTATATTTAATTCGTCTCTGAATTCCATATTTTTGGTACATTTTGGGTAGTATATATATATCAGTCACGGTCCCTCGTTGGGCGCCAAATGTCACAGGGTGAGAAAAATGTGCTCCGGCCCGGGGCTCGAACCCGGGACCTCTGGTTTACCGTACCATCGCTCTAACCGACTGAGCTAGCCGGGCACGAATACACACTTCCTCCCCACAGTGAGTTACGTACCGTGACAATATATTTAATAAATAGAAAAAAAGTGGCCGGATTAGCTCAGGAGGTAGAGCGTCGGACTACGGATCGGGAGACTCCGGGTTCGATTCCCACCTAGACCGCTGCGAAGGATAGACAACTTCGGGCTAGCATAGTCTTATCGGATTGGGACTTGAATAGTCGGTCCCGATAGTCAAGGTCATCGAGCCAGTGCCGTCGTTAAATAAAAGCATTTACATTTACGGGTGGCTATGAGAAGCATTGAGAACGCAATATGTACGGAGTAAGTGTACATTACTTGTATTTATCTGTCAATGTTACTCGACCCAATACCAACACGATGCTACCGTACGTTTGGCGTAGTTGTCCTTGCAATATTTTACATAATATATTCAATTACTTGCTTCGTAAATGTTAAGGGTTGTATGCATATCATACATGTGAACATTTTCTTCTTACAATATCCCATACATTGCATTGAGTTGTCATGTCGACCATCTTAGTGTGTACAAGCCATCGACCAGTTGTACCTCTTATTGCGTTTGACACATACCACTAATATTATGACCAAAACAAAAACACATGCATAAAGGTTGGTGCATTATGATGGAATACATCAGACAACAGCCTGCTATGCCTTGTTTTCATCAAATGTATATGCAAAGCGTGATATATGAAGGGTTTGTTGACCCTTTGTTAAAATGTTTGAAAATTCAGGAAAGACTGTGTAACAGTAAGAACAATATACAGTGCTGTAGATATATACCTGTGTTACCTACACTACACCGTGCTGTAGATATATACCTGTGTTACCTACACTACACCGTGCTGTAGATATATACCTGTGTTACCTACACTACACCGTGCTGTAGTATATATACCTGTGTACCTACACTACACCGTGCTGTGTAGATATATACCGTATCCTACACCCACGTGTGTAGATATTTTAACACTACACGCTGTAGTATACTAGTGTTTACCTACACACACCGTGCTGTAGATATATACCTACCTACTACACAGTGCTGTAGATATATACCTGTGTTACCTACACTACACGTGCTCCTGTAGATTACCTACACTACACCTGTGTAGATAGATACCTGTATTACTACACTACACCGTGCGTATATATACTAGTACCTACCTACACGTGCTGTAGATATATACCTGTATTACCTACCACTACACCTTGCTGTAGATATATACCTGTGTTCCTACCACTACACGTGCTGTAGATATATACCTGTGTTACTACACTACACCGTGCTGTAGCTATATACTGTATATATACCGTATTACCTATACACCTGCGTGCTGTAGATATATACCTGTATATACACTACACGTGCTGTAGATATATACCTGTATTACCTACACTACACCGTGCTGTAGATATATACCTGTATTACCTACACTACACCGTGGTGTAGATATATACCTGTATTTATACACTACATCGCTGTAGATTATACCTGTGTTACCTACACTACACCGTGCTGATGAGATATATACCTGTATTACCTACACTACACGTGCTGTAGATATATACATGTGCTTACTACACTACATCGTGCTGTAGATATATACTGTATTACCTACACTACACCGTGCTGTATATATACCTGTATTACCTACACTACACGTGCTGTAGATATATACCTGTATTACCTACACTACACCGTGCTGTAGATATATACCTGTATTACCTACACTACACCGTGCTGTAGATCTATACCTGTGTTACCTACACAACATGTGCTGAAGATATATACCTGTGTTACCTACACTACACCGTGCAGGTTACCTACACTACACCGTGCCTGTAGATATATACCTGTGTTACCTACACTACACCGGCTGTAGATATAATACTTGAGTTACCTACACTACACCATGCTGTAATATACCTACCACTTACCACCGTTGCTGTATAATATATACCTGTGTTACCCTACACTAAACCGTGCTGTAGATATATACCTGTGTTACCTACCACTACACGTGCTGTTAGATTATATAAACTGTATTAAACCTACCACTACACCGTGCTTGGTTGTTTACCTCCACTACACCCGTGCTGTAGATATATACCTTGTGTTACCTACTCTACCACCGTGCTGTAGATATAATACTTGTTGTTACCTACACTACACCGTGCTGTAGATATATACCTGTTTATTTACCTACATAACACCGTGCTGGTATTAAACCTACATACACCGGTGCCTGTGTTTACTTATTCACTACAACCGTGCTTTAGAAATATATTCCTGTGGTTACCTACACTACACCGTGCCTGTAGATTATTTACCCTGTGTTACCTACCAACTACCCACCGTGCTGGTGTTACCTTACACTACACCGTGCTGTTAGATATATACCTGATATGACCTACCACTACACCGTGCTTGTAAGAATATATACCTGTATTTCCATACACCTTCACCCGTGCTGTTGGTTACCTACCCTATAACCACCGTGCCTTGTTAGATTTTATTATACCTGTGTTTACCTTAACACTACACCAGTGCTGTTAGATATATCCTGTATTTACTACCATACAACCGTGCTGTAGATAAAATATACCTCGTGTTACCTACACTACACCGTTGCCTTGTTTGTTACCTTACCATACACCGTTTGCCTTTGGGTAAGATATTTACCTGTGTTACCATTACACCTTCACCAGTTGATGTAGATTTATACCTTGTGTTTACCTACACGACACCGTGCTGTATTACCTAACCACCTACACCGTGCTGTAGATATATACCTGTATTACCTTACCACTACACCGTGCAGGGTAGATAATATTACCTGTATTAACCTACCACTACACCGTGCTGTAGGATTATATACCTGTATTACCTTACCACTACATCGTGCATGTTGATATATACCTGTATTACCTACCACTACCTTAACCGTGGCCTGTAGATATATTAACCTGTGGTATTACCGAACTACACCGTTGCTGTATGATATATACCTGAGTTACCTTACCACTCACCCGTGCTGTAGTATATACCCCTGTGTTACCTACACTACACCGTGCTGTAGAAATATCCTGTATTACCTACACTACACCGTGCTGTATTACCTACACTACACCGTGCTGTAGTTACTTATACTAAACCACCGTGCTTGTAGATATATACCGGGTTAACCTACACTACCCCCACCGGTGCTGTAGATATAAATACCTGGTGTTACCTTCACCTACCAAAAAACCGTGCTGTGTTACCTACACACACCGTGCTGTAAGATATTTAAATACCTGTATTACCTACACGTACACCGTGCTGTAAGATTATATACCTGTAATTACCTACCTAACACCGTGCTGTGTTACCTACACTACACCGTGCTGTGAGAGTATATACCATGTGTTACCTTACACTACATCCGTGCTGTAGATATATACCTGTATTTACCTACACTACATCCGTGCTGTTAGATATTAAAATAACCTTGTGTTACAATTACCACTACACAGTCTGGTTACCTACACTACACCGTTGCTGTAGAGATTAATACTGGTGTTACCTACATAAACCACCGTGAGGTCCGATATATACCTGGTGTTACCATACACTACACCGTTGTGTATTACCTAGGACCTACACAGTGCTGTAGATTATATACCTGTATTACCTTCACTACATCCGTGCTTGTAGATATAAATACCTGTATTACCTACACTACACCGTCGTGCTGTAGATATAATACCTGTGTTAACCTATCACTACATAACCGTGCTGTATTACCTATTTACCTGTATTAAACCGTACATTCAGTGCTGTAGATATATACCTGTTATTACCTGACCACTACCACCGTTTGCTGTAAGATATATACCTGTATTAACCTTAAACCTACACGTTGACTGTCGATATTACCTGTATTACCTATACTACCACCGGCTGTAGATTAATAGACCTGTGATTACCTAACTAACAACGTAGCTGTAAGATATAATACCTGTGTTAACCATACCACTACAAACCCGTGCTGTAGATTAAAATATAACCTGTGTTTTACCCTACACTACATTCGTGCCTGTAAGATTATACCTGTATTACCCTAAACTAAACAACCGTGGCTGTAGATTTATATAACCTGTATTACTACATACATCCGTGCTGTAAGATATATTAACCTGTTGTTTACCTACACTACATCCGTGCTGTAGTATAATACCTGTATTACCTACACTACCCCAAGGTCGTGCTGTAGATATTAATACCTGTATTACCTACACTACAAAATCCGTGCTGTAGATATATACCCATGTGTTAACCTACCCACTAACACCAGTGCTGTGTTAACTACTTACATCGTGGCTGTGTAGATATCATACCCTTGTATTACCTACCACTACATCGTGCTGAAGATAGTATACCTGGTGTTACCTACACTACACCGTTGCTGATTACCTTACCACTACACCGTGCTGTAGTTATAATACCTTGGAATTACCTACACTACAACCGTGCTGTAGATTTATACCTGTGTTACCTAAAATAACCATGTGCTGTAGATTACTTTTACCCTGTGTTTACCTACTACTAATCCGTGCTGTAGATATTTACCTGTGTTACCTAACTACACCGTGTGTTGATTAATATACCTGTGTTACCTACACTACACCGTGGCTGTGTTACCTAATACTATACCGTTGCTGTTAGATATATACCTGGTGTTACTACAACTTACATCCGTGCTGTAGATATATAACCTGTGTTACCTAAAAAACACTACACCGTGCTGTACGATATCATAACCTGGTATTACCTTCACACTACCACCGCTTGCTGTCAGATATTAACCTGTATTACCTACACTACACCGTGTACTGTAAGATATATACCTGTTATTACTTACAACTACCAATAGTGCTGTAGATTATATTACCTGTGTTACCTACTATACAACCGTGCTTGTAGATATATACCTGTATTACCTACACTACACCGTGCTGTAGATTATATACCTGTGTTAACCTACACTCACCGTGAATGTAGTTATATACCTGTATTACCTACACTTACATAGTGCCTGTAGATATTTACCTGTATTGTTACCTACAAACTACATCGTGCTGTAGATCCCCTTTTTACCTGTGTTACCTGACACTACACCGTGTGTAGATATTTACCTGTATTACCTACAAAACCCGTGTGCTGTAGGTATTATACCTGTATTACTAACTACACCGTGCTGTAGAATATAGACCGGTGTTACCTACATACCGTGCTGTGGTTACCTACACTTACACCGGTGCTGGATAGATTATATACCTGTATTACTAACTACAAACCGTGTGCTGTAAGAATATATACCTGTGTTACCTACACTACCACCTGTGCTGTAGATCTATAACCTGTGTTACCTACACTACAAAAACAGTGCTGTAGATATATACCTGTGTTTTCCTACACTACACCGTTGCTGGTAGATATATACCATGTGTTACCTTAACTACACCGTGCTGGTGTAGACACTACACCGTGTGTAGATTATAGACCTGTGTTTACCTACACTTACACCGTGCTGTAGATTTATATAACCTGTGTTTACCTACACTACACCGTGCTGTGTTACCTACACTACATCCGTGCTGTAGATATATTATACCTGTTATTGTTAACCTTACATAAACCTCCGTGCTGTAAGATAATAACCTGGTTTGTTACCTACACTTACACCGTGCTTGTGTTACCCTACACTACATCGAGCTGTTAGATTATACCTTGTTGTTTACCATTACCTACACCGTGCTTGCTGTAGATTTATACCCTGTTTTAACCTACACTACACCGTGGCTGTAGATAAATAATACCTGTGTTTACCTACACTACACCGTTGTGTTGAATAATATACCTGTGTTTATCCATACACTACAACCGTGCTTGTAGATATTTAACTGAGTTACTACCACTACACCGGTTTTGCTGTAGATATATACCTGTGTTACCTACACTACATCGTGCTGTTAGATATATACCTGTGTTACCTACAACTAAACCGTGTGCTGTAGATATATACCATGTGTTACCTACACTACAACCTTGGCTGCTGTAGAAATATATACCTTGTGTTACCTTACACTACACCGGTGCTGTAAAGGATCTTTTAAACCTGTGTTACCTACCACTACACCGTGCTGTGTTACCTACACTAACAACCGGTCTGTTAGAATATAATACCTGTATTACCTACACTACCAACCGTGCTGTAGATTATTTTAACCTGTTTTATTACCTACACTACCACCGTGCTGTAGATATTATACCTGTAGTTACCTGTTACCTAACAATACCCGTGCTGTAGACATATACCTGTAATTACCTACACTACACCGTGCTGTAGATATATACCTGTGTTACCTACACTACACCGTGCTGTAGATATATACCTGTGTTACCTACACTACACCGTGCTGTGTTACCTACACTACACCGTGCTGTAGATATATACCTGTGTTACCTACACTACACCGTGCTGTAGATATATACCTGTATTACCTACACTACACCGTGCTGTAGATATATACCTGTATTACCTACACTACACCGTGCTGTAGATATATACCTGTATTACCTACACTACACCGTGCTGTAGATATATACCTGTGTTACCTACACTACACCGTGCTGTAGTTATATACCTGTATTACCTACACTACACCGTGCTGTAGATATATACCTGTGTTACCTACACTACACCGTGCTGTAGATATATACCTGTGTTACCTACACTACACCGTGCTGTGTTACCTACACTACACCGTGCTGTAGATATATACCTGTGTTACCTACACTACATCGTGCTGTAGATATATACCTGTGTTACCTACACTACACCGTGCTGTAGATATATACCTGTGTTACCTACACTACACCGTGCTGTGTTACCTACACTACACCGTGCTGTAGATATATACCTGTATACCATACACTACACGTGCTGTTGAATATATACCTGTGTTACCTACACTACACCGTGCTGTAGATATATACCTGTATTACCTACACTACACCGTGCTGTAGATATACCTGTATACTACACTACACTGTGCTGTAGATATATACCTGTGTTACCTACACTACACCGTGCTGTAGATATATACCTGTGTTACCTACACTACACCGTGCTGTAGATATATACCTGTGTTACCTACACTACACCGTGCTGTGTTACCTACACTACACCGTGCTGTAGATATATACCTGTATTACCTACACTACACCGTGCTGTAGATATATACCTGTATTACCTACACTACACCGTGCTGTAGATATATACCTGTATTACCTACACTACACCGTGCTGTAGATATATACCTGTGTTACCTACACTAAACCGTGCTGTAGATATATACCTGTATTACCTACACTACACCGTGCTGTAGATATATACCTGTATTACCTACACTACACCGTGCTGTAGATATATACCTGTGTTACCTACACTACACCGTGCTGTAGATATATACCTGTGTTACCTACACTACACCGTGCTGTAGATATATACCTGTGTTACCATACATACTGCATCGATTCCAGTGACTTGTAAGCAGTTATCTGAGAGTATTGTCACTACTATTTACTTGCCTGCTATGCAAGTAAATAAGGCTTTTACCTGTGTCAGATGTACTTCTAATAATTGACAGTGCATCAGTTGACATTTTACACATTGAAAATGTGTCCATTGTATATTTTGTGAGTGATGGTAGAAAAGCTCAGATATCTAGCGTCTTGTGTAGTCTGCTGAAATACTATTTATAGGACGTTGTCGTCCTACATATGTGGGACGCATTGCACCAAATTGTATTATATTTTTGTCATATTATTGGCTGTACGTGTCAAACGCTCCAAGTGGTGAAACTGTCCGATAGCATGTACAAACTAAAATGGCAGAGATGGCAACGCAATGCTCTGTATAATATACTCTAAGAAGAACAGGGTCAGATATACTTTATTTAGATATTCAGTCACATGTATGATTCTATTACATTTGAAACAAAATGTTATATTCAATATAGTCAGTCCTTAAATGTTGGAAATATTTCACGGTGGCCAAATACAGCAGACACACAAACGCCGGTGACAAAATGGCGTTCACAACAATTAATACTTTAATAATTCGCCAATTAAGACATTTAGAGCATATCAATATGGTTGTATGTACTTGACCTTTGCTCACCTGAAAGGACTGCCTACATCAGCTGTGAGTGAGTGGTAGTTACCCAGCTGTGAGTGACCCCGTACGTGGCGCCTCAAACTACTTCTGTGTGCCAAGGACTTCCCACAGGTGGGGCATACAAACATTTCTGAAACGAAACGTGAACGTACAAAAGTAAATGTATTGATTCTTACCACGAGATACATTTTACCGGTAGTATCAACAGTTCATGCAATCGAACTAATATTTATGAATAGTAAGTACTTTTCGTACTGGAAATAAACTACACAGACCGCGACCTCTGGCACCAGGGCAACAACACAAGCACTGTGATATGAACGACAACCCGCCGTGATATCAAGACTTACTCCTATATTATAATCGTCTCTAAGGTCACAGGTGGGAGACTCGGACCTAGGACCCAATACTTGGCTCATTTGGAAAACATTACCTCACCCAACAATTTCCATACGCTACAAGATTGTTTCATATTTCTTTGCTAATTCTCGACAATGCTTTGCTAAATACTTTGAATAATATACTGTTATATAACATTAAAGATACTGTGTCTCAGATATCCGTCTAAAGCGATGAAACAGATTAGCAAAAAACAAACGATTTAATTTTAGATTTATACCGTATTTATGAACCTGAATGCCCTAATGTTTTGGTGAAAATAAATGTTTATAATGCTGAAAAAAACAACAACATTAACAGTCTTGACTCGACGAGAAAATTATAAATACATGTGTATTTTGAGATATTTCCTATGGTAAAATTATAAATACATGTGTATTTTGAGATATTTCCTATGGTAAAATTATAAATACATGTGTATTTTGAGATATTTCCTATGGTAAAATTATAAATTTATGTTGGTATCACTGTACTTTCCTATACGTATATGGATATATCTCTAGACTGTCTTTCAGCGAATAACATGTCAAACATTGTCGAGGTACAAAAGGGGCAGACATAAATTAATGTTGCATAGAAAGTTAACGCTAAACTGTAAATTTAAGAATCGAAATTTGTCGCAGATTGTTTTTCTTCATTTTTTGTGACCCCTTATTAGCCATATTTAATTGTGACCCCTCATTAGCATTTTCGTTTTTGGTACCAAAACATTGGTCGAATCTGCATATTTTTTTTTTTCTCATCAACTTTTAGTATTGTACTATGACTGCGTGCCATTCGTGCGCCATATCCGCCCAGCTATAATGGCAGTTTTCCAAAGAATTGTAAAATGTGACCCCTTCTTAGCTACTGGGTTTTCGGTCCCGCACGTACGTGGTTTCACTTTTAGACGAAATTAGGCCGTCTTTAGCAGTAGAACAATGAGCAGAGTTTGGGTTTTTCAAATGGCAAGGCTCTCGTACACGATTTCTGTTATTTGGATAGGTTTACTCAAAGTTATGATAATAAATCTTACCTGAATCGGGTCGATCCGCCATTGTTTTTCGTGCCCCTTCTTAGCAAAATGTCACGTGGTACCCTCACCGTGTATATTTAAGACATTAAACTCCATACAATTGCGAGATTTTCCCCCAGCCCTCTGAGCGGAGATTACATTTTGTAACGCGCATTTGATTGGATAACCATTTTCCCGCGATGCGTGAAAATTCATATCCCGTCCTACTATTATGACACATGTGTGTCAGCCAATGAACGTTGCGCTGTAATGAGGTTTACACGGCTGTGTAACCAAATTTCGCCGCTCAGAGAGCTCGACCATCTATCCGAAATATTTGACGTTTTCCAGACGATATATACATGTTTCACTTGCATTGGCTGTTCAGGTCGAATACATTAATCTGAACAAACACTTTGGGACCGGCTTCATTGTTGTCCATACGGTTAACACATAATGGTTTTATTGGTTAAAAACGCGGGCAGAATCTCTGCTTCTCACCTTGTAAATTACAGTTAGTTTGTATGTGTAATTCGCGGGAGGTGACGTAAATTGTATGTTGGTAACGATGCACCGAAACCACCAGAGATGCCGAAATAATCCATAAAACAACCATTCTTCAAGAACCTGTGGTATCACTACACGACAGAGTTCTTAAATATTTTATATATTTTGTTTACTGATTTGAGTCTTGTTTTCATAGACATCAACATAATTCGAGCGGTCCGACCTGTCCGTATGGAATTTGGTCCGACCTGCCTGTATAATCAAATTGTGTCTGTGAACCGACTCGCCTTCGCACGTGGCCCGATATGAAACATGTGGTCCGACTATGCATGGTCCGACCCGTGCATGGTCCGACTTGTCCGTACACCGACGAGAGAGATATCCTGGACTGTCCATAATGCGAGGTTCTAACGATCAAAACAGTGTGCGTATTGAATAATGTATTTGAAACATGTAGCATTACTAGTTACCTGCAAATAAAAAACAATGTTCTGTTTGTATATTACGTTTACTGGCATGGAGAAACGCAAATTAAACACGCTTGTCTGCAAATGGCAGCCATCAGCGAATGCAGTGCAAGGTCGCGACCTCTGACCATGTGACGTCAAAAACACTTCCGGTGCAGGTGCTCGGTTGGAGAACATCAACAATTGTCTGCATTATGTTTTATTGCTTTCAATAGTCACGATGCATATGGTTTCCAACTTAAATGATTAGACAAACGATTGCCAACTTGGAAAATATAATTTGCTAGATTAAACAATATATAACTTGTTGGTGTTAATACTTTTTTTCAAGATGTACCTCTATGAAATGTAAAAATGTTGATGCTGTACTCTACATGCATTGCATATTTAAAGCATATACATTTCAATAGTTTATTGCATATTCATTATTATGCCACCACAACGACAGTTGTCGGTGGCTTATAGTGTTTGCCCTGTCCGTCCGTCCGTCCGTCCGTCCTTGCCCGGCGAACTACTTCTACAGTTTTTGGCCGATTCTCTTTATATTCGATATACAGCCTTACCACCAAGTGCAGGAGTGCGTAACGTACATATTTTCGCTGTCCCACTGATCCATCCGTAGTTATACCCCTATTTCGACTCTAAAAATATTATGTTTTCCTTGTCCGGCGAACTACTTCTACAGTTTTAGGCCGATTCTCTTCTTACTCGGTATACAGCCCTACCATCAAGTGCATGAGTGGGTAACGTACACATTTTCGCTGTCGCACTGATTCATCCGCAGCCATACCCTTTTTTCGACTGTCAAAATATTATTTATACCCCCCGCAACGAGTTGTGGGGGGGGGGGGGAGGGTATACTGGAGTCAGGTTGTCCGTCCGTCCGTCCGTCCGTCCGGGTAAACTTAACATCAGAGAAATATTGTTATAACTTCTATTTCCTTAATCTAAAATGCTTCATATTTCACACATGCATTCCTGTAAGGCTCTACTACCATGCTGTGCCAAATCCACGACCGTCCAACCCCCGCAGATCCCAAGGTCAAGGTCAAATACTTAGTCCGTAAACTTAACATCAGAGAAATATTGTTATAACTTCTATTGCCTTCATCTAAAATGCTTAATATTTCACACATGCATTCCTGTAAGGCTCTACTACCATGCTGTGCCAAATCCACGACCGTCCAACCCCCGCAGATCCCAAGGTCAAGGTCAAATACTTAGTCTCTTTACAAAACTTAACATCAGAGAAATATTGTTATAACTTCTATATTTCCTTCATCTAAAATGCTTAATATTTCACACATGCATTCCTGTAAGGCTCTACTACCATGTTGTGCCAAATCCACGACCATCCAACCCCCGGTGATACCAAGGTCAAGGTCAAATACTTACTCTCTTTACAAAACTTAACATCAGAGAAATATTGTTATAACTTACTTCTATCTATGCTAAAATGCTTAATATTTCACACATGCATTCCTGTAAGGCTCTACTACCATGCTGTGCCAAATCCATGACCGTCCAACCCCCGCTGATCCCAATGTCAAGGTCAATACTCTTTACAAAACTTAACATCAGAGAAATAAGTTATAACTTCTATTTCCTTCATTGAAAATTCTTATTATTTCACTTGTGCATTCCTCTAAGGTTGTACTATCATGCTGTGACAAATCTACGACTGTCCAACCCCCGCTGATCCCAAGGTCAAGGTCACATACTTAGTCTCTTTACAAAACTTAACATCAGAGAAATATGTTATAACTTCTATTTCTTTCATTGAAAATACTTAATATTTCATATGCTGTGACAAATCCCCGCTGATCTCGAGGTCAACGTCACATACATACCGTATAACCTCGACTTAACGCCCCCTCCTAATAAACGCCCCCCCCCCCCCCCAAATAAAAACAAATTATTTTTTTTTACCAATGACCGCCAGTTTCAAACACAAATAATCTTTAAATCCTTATTTGTGTTTGAAATTGGTGGTCCTTGGTAATTATTATTTTTTTTTTTTTTTTTTTTTTTTATTTATTTATTTTTTTTTTTTTTTTTATTTTTTTTTTTTTTCTTTTTTACTGGCTAATAAACCCCCCCCCCCCCCCCCAAATAAAAAAAATAAAAATAAATAATTTTACCAATGACCGCCAATCGGTTATAACTTCTATTTCCTTGCTCGGATCTGCTTCACATTTCACACACTCATTGCTCCAATGGACCTCTACCACCCTGTGACAAATTCACGTTCATGCCGCTCGCGCTAATCCCAGAGTCAAGGTCACAAGCCCACACACTTGGAAATTTGTACATATTTTAGGGGTACCTGGGCCCACGCGGGGGGTATTCCGTAAGCCTCGCTTACTGACCAATCTAGTTTTTCCTCGTCCGGCGAACTACTTCTACAGGTTTTGGCTGATTCTCTTCATAATCGGTATACATTCCAACCATCAAGTGTAGGAGTGCGTAACCTACATTTTTCTCTGTCCCACCGATCCATCCGCAGTCGCAGTCGACTCTGAAAATATGTTTGTCTCCAATCACTCACTCACTGATTGCTGTTGTATTCATGAATGCTCAACAGCGGTGGCATTTTGTTTCACAAACAATTTTCTAGTTTTCCTAAACATCAAAGCAGAAAATTGAAACATGTTTCTACAAATAACTGACTTGCTATGGCGAAATGTGGTGGGTTTTGGGCTGGGGTTGTGACAAATGTATCTCCGGACCAGGGGCCCGTTTCACTAAACTTCTTACGACTAAAATGTTCGTAAGTGCAAAATTATGATAGTCTGTAAATATCACAATAACAATGTTTTCTTGTAAACAATTATTGGATTTACATTTATTGAGCATAATCTGCATGTGCAGCCTATGCTCAATACATGTAAATCAATCCATTGAAATTTCCAGACGATCCTAAATTTACACTTACGAACATTTTAGTCGTACCAAGTTTAGTGAAACGGGCCCTACTATCTGTTTCGGTAATATTAAATTAAAGGAAAAATTAAGAATGAGCCTTCTTTTTATTTCGTGAAATTTGATAAAATATTGATTTTATTGCGAAAAAACAATTTCCCCATGTTAAATCCCCATAGACATTTTCACAGAGTGAAGATGTCTATGGGGATTTAATAGGGACATTTTTTAGAATTTCAGAAATACTGGACCGATTTTTAAAATTTAACTTTTCATAGTTAGATCATTTCCAAGCTATCTAGCCAGGTTTCGGAGTCAATTTCCATTTTTTTTTTTCGTTTTTTGACTCCTCCCACAACTCCTCTACCTCTTTTTCCCCCATAATATAACCAATATTTGACAAAATTTCACGAAATAAAAAGAAGGCTCATTCTTAAATTTTCCTTTAATTTAATATTATCGAAACAAATATTGTTTTTGAATTGTTTATATGGCCGTAAAATTTGAGCAGCTTTCGTGAAACAGACTATAGTTTCCATGTTGCGAAATATGAATGCCTGCTGCAGTGGAGCACATAACCGCAATTTTAGAACTGCACCTGACTGTCAGTTGAATGGTGAATGCATTGGTAACAATCTACGGAGGGACGCAGAATTTTTTTTTATTAATTCGTACCCATGAAATAACAATTCGTTCCTTCAGTTTAACAATTCGTTCCCACGAATTAACAATACGTTCCCATGAATTAACAATTCGTTCCCTCAATTTAGCAATTCGTTCCCACGAAATAACAATTGTTAATTCGTGAAAACGAATTGTTATATCGTGGGAACGAATTGTTAATTCGAGGGACGAATTGTTAAATTGGGGGAACGAATTGTCATTTCGTGGGAACGAATTGTTAATTCGAGGGAACAAATTGTTATATCGTGGGAACGAATTGTTAATTCGAGGGCACGAATTGTTATTTCGTGGGGACGAATTAATAAAACAAAATCCATGCTCCGTAACAATCAACAAGACCCTTTTGTTGTTGTGACTCACAGATAGTCAAATATTTTCCAAATATAATGTGTAAAGTGATAATGTCTATTTTTGGAGTAATACATTTCAATTTCTTTTGTACGTGGCACTACTCCACAACGTGAATAACAAAAAAATACCATATTGCATATATCTACTGACAAATTAAAGCATTGGATTGATGTGGATGAATTTCAAATTGTCAATATAAAAAAATCGGATAAGGTGGTTGGTGTGTGAAAATTCATATCCATCAATTCTTAATGTCGTTATACCTACAATTTCTAAATATTCAATCTATAAGTAAAATATTTTTCATAATTTGTTTTATCACTTTCTGCTCATATTTCAGACGAAGTGTCTTTAAAAACTAACTAGCTTCGCAACCGTGTGTTTTGTTACCCCACGTGGGTCTAGTTTTATACGCCGGTTTGGAAAAAAGGGACGCTTGTCACACACTAACTTACGGAGCCCCGCAGGGAACATGGATTTTTTTATTAATTCGTTCCCACGAAATAACAATTCGTTCCCCCAATTTAACAATTCGTTCCCTCGAATTAACAATTCGTCCCCACGATATAACAATTCGTTCATTCGAATTAATAATTAGTTCCCACGAAATGACAATTCGTTCCCTCAATTTAACAATTCCTTCCCTCGAATTAACAATTCGTTCCAACGAATTGTTATTTCGTGGGAACGAATTGTTTATTTGAGGGAACGAATTGTTATTTCGTGGGAATTAATTATTAAAAAAAAGAAGAAGTCTGCGTCCCCTGCGGGGCTCCGTAACCAAATGTGTCATACACGTTTATCACAACAAGATGATGTTCCGCAATAACTCAAGTTCTACTTGACGGATCGTAACCAAATGTGTTACACATGTTTATCATGACAGGACGAAGAACCCTATTGGTTTGTTATGAGTTATCGCCCATTGTTGACTGGCAATGCCTCGACGGGCGTATATTGTGACCTTCGGCACCCTTGTCATTTCTATCAATTCACCGAATTGTCTATTAGCATTGAAACCTACATTTTAAAACGCAATAAGCCACTTTTTTGTCGTGACGAATCAATGTTGTATCACATCACTAAATCGGACACTCTGGGGACATCCGAGTATGTCCGGTTTAGAGAGGTTTCCCTGTAAAAATAACCCCAAATAGTTGATAAAAACAAAACATTGAAAATGTCAAATCCATACAACGTACACTGCGCGTATATTCAACACAGCGCGTATATTCAACACAGCGCTTATTTTCCCATGAACAACTTCATATACATGTGTGAGTATCTAGGGGAAAATTCGTATTACGTAGGCTGATCGCATATAGACGCCACACATGGCAATTACAAGTGAAGGAACGTGTTTGTATGTGAATCGTCATAGCGTCACGGGCAAGTGTTTGGACTGGGGTTACTAAAACAACGGAGACAGGTTGGCGTTAGAATATACACAGATATCATACATATTTCCCTGGCTATATAAAGTATGGAGGTAGCATACGGAATTTATTTTATAATTCTCTTTGAATGTAGTGATATCGATATCGACCTCGTCCGTTTACGTTCTCGTTTAAGGACATGTGATCAGTGGCGGACAGATACGTGTGTACAGGTATCTATTTATTTGTTATTATACATATTTTAACGCTTAGAAAGCGGGAAAGGAAAATTGTTGTCTGCTGTTGTTTTACAGTTTGTCTTTTTTTCGCAATAAAACATGGCTTGACAGCACGTTAAATGAGGGATCGTAGCTAGTTATCTCCCGTTGAATTTATGTATAGAAATCCGGTCCAAATTATCTACAAGGTGCATGATCAAGTGGTTACAACAACAACAACCCCGCCCACTCCAAAGTAAGTATTATTTGATATTTTCCTTAATATGCAACGGATTTTGATGAAATATGGCGCAGCAAACGCGTCTTCATGAGCTGCATTTGGTGGTCTATGGAGTTTGGCACAGACTTATGTCGTTTTTGCGAAGAATCGATTTCCGTGTCGGAGACAGACACGGAAATCGATTCTTCGCAAGAACGACAGAAGTTTGTGCGAAAATACAGACCACCAAATGCAGCTTAACAAGACGCGTTTGATGCGCCATATTTCATCAAAATCCGTTACGTAATAAGGACACTATAAAATAATACGTACTTTGAAATCGGTACTTGTTGTTGTTGTTAGTACCACGTGATCATACACCTTGATCTAGTTATGGGTTTATTGCTTGTAAAACGGGCCAATGTAGCATGATTTGTTATGAAAAGGAACAATTGTCGTGATTTCGATTAGTGTTGATCCAGATCATCCTTCATATCTGCGCAATCTGATCAGGGTTCTACTTCTGCATTATTTGCCAGATTAATATTTTCACACTTATAAATGTTATTGCAATCAGTGTAGAATCAGATCAGACTGCACAGATAGTCCGAGCTGGGTCAACTCTTCTAGCTTTCAGTAAGAAATAAACGCTGAAATACAGTATAGGACCGGATATCTATAAATATATTTGCAGAGGGAAATAACTAGCTACTATCCCTGTTTGTTGCCAAAACCGTTAACTCTTACACCACTACACACAACAATTGTCTTACACCACTACACACAACAATTGTCTTACACCACTACACACAACAATTGTCGTCTGCGGTTGCTTTTATATCTTGCCTTATTTCTCAATAAAAACATGGTTTGACAGTACTTCAAATGATTCTGAAGTGCTGTCAAATCATGTTTTAAATTGCTCTAAAGTGCTGTCAAAGCATGTTTTTGATGATACAAATGGAAAATAGAAAATAAACAGCAGACAACAAAAAAATAAGAAAGCGGTGTAAGGGTTAACTCTTAGCAAGCGTGAAACGAAAAATGTCGTCTGCTGTTGTTTCATATTTTGTTTCTTTCTAAATGAAAACATGGTTAGGCAGCACTTTAGATTCAGTTCCATTTCAAATGACTTTAAATTGCTGCAAAGCCATGTACATTTAGAGCCTATATGTATGTTGACCATTAGAGGCAGGACACGAACATTTATTTATGCCATATATATATAATAATTTTATTTCTAGGATTAAAACTATTTTTCTCTGTGGAGATTTTCAACTAGATGCGAACATAATCAATGGCGTCTGCTCACTGAAACGTATCAATGAATTCCGGCATTTTCATTTTAGGTCCGTCTTTTTATTTTAGTGCCACAAAGGTAATACAAGAACTATAGAGTTGAAACTTTAAGATACCAGAGACAAGAACATGAAGCGATAGTGTGAGATAGTAGACATAGCTAGAAAATGTGGTCTGTCGACGCACGTAGGGTCCCTATACATGTAGGTGATTTGAGAAACTCTTACAAAAACTTCCAAATTATAAACGGACGGACAGACAGAGAGACAGACAGATGGACAGGCGGACAGACAGTGCGAAACTTATAGGGTACCGCCGAATCGGCGGGTCCCTAATTATTATGCTAAGTTTGTGAGATATGGGAATGTAAAACTTATGACCAAATGACCAATATCGATATTTGTCACCAATAGCGTAACGTATCAGCATTTAATTTTATATTAAACCTATTAGTGGAGAAATGGGGCTTATGGGATTTGTGACCAGTCTATTTCCTTATCAAATGCATGTAGTACACTCCTGTAGCCTGATAATGATATTTATTATATACCTACTCAATAAATACATAGTTATGCGATGTAAATAAAAGTCATGTTCTCATCGATGAAATAAACATCTTCCGGTGAAAATACGACTACTTCCGCTATCTATATTCATAACGCGCACCTGCAGTGCCGGACTGCAAATAGGCTGCAAATACACATTCATTACTGTATGCAGTCTAAAAACTGCTAATTTCTATGGAGCGGTATATAATAAATAGAATATTCATATGTTCATCCAGTGGTGTGAAATGTCCATATTTCACTCGTGCCTAACGGCACTCGTGAAATATGGACATTCCACACCACTCGATGAACATATATGTCATATTCGTTGCAAAAATATGAATATCCTCTATATATTACCTGTTAGAAGCATGCCGGCTGTTTCATTGACGGTATGGCGATCAGTGCAGATCCTGATCAGACTGTGCGGATGCACAGGCTGATCTGGATCAACACTGGTCGCAAATCCCATATGCCCATTTCTTCATACACAGTCACATATCAGTTTTGTCAATATCTGACAATATCTAAATTGGAAATCCTGACCAATGTAGCTCCTGTTCAGCATTGTCATTGCTACATCATATTGGCCATCAAAACGATTTATTCATTGCGTGGTTCGCTAATCGAATGGCTAACAGTGGAGACCCAGACCAAACTTCACTGGTCAACATGCCAATACTGTCTGTTTAGTCAGATCGCGACCCATTTACGTGTGAAACTGAACAGCTTAATTTAACTTATGACATGTCAATTAGAAAATAAATATTATGTGCATTTTTTTATTTCTCGGGCGATGTGCTTGGTTTGGCTGGAAAACACTGGATATTTAGGTAATAAATAACTTTAAAAGTCTAATTATCGCATCTACGAATTCAATTTCTGTCTAATTTATATATAAGTGCGTAGATCGCGGTCTAATTACCCCTGTACTAGCCGCCCCTCCCGGATGGGCAAGACTTATCAATATTAAATAATAATGCAAATACAAATACTCATTTTATTCAGCGTTAAACATAAACAATGTTTATAGCCTACATAATCCAAAAATGTAATGGTAGTGAGAACACAATTTCCTGGAGTGGTGAGTGAAATTCAACAGTAGGTTTTCTAGAAGCAATATAATCTGGGTAAATGATCTTAGGTGTGCTGTGTGTATCATGTCCTCGCAAAGCAGGGGGCCGTTTCACTAAACGTAGGACTAAAATGTACGTAAGTGCAAAATTATGATAGCCTGTTAATTGCACATTAACAATGTTTTCTTGTAAGCAATTATTGGATTTACATTTATTGAGCATAGGCTGCATATGCAGCCTATGCTCAATAAATGTAAATCCATTAATTGAAATTCCCGGACGATCCTAAATGTGCACTTTAGTCGTACGAAGTTTAGTGAAACGGGCCCCAGACCTACCGTCAGACGGACAATAATACTAATAATAATTATAGCAGTAATAATAATTATAGCAGTAATAATAATGATATATAATATAAACATACTAAATTAAATTAAATGTAATGAGTGCATTATCAATTACCGCAACAGCCATGTAAACAAATGAGTCAAAGTTGAACCTAAACATGTTGGTGTAAATATGTTTGTTGTTGATACGTAGGTTCATTCAACCATTATACTACAGATCAATACAGCGTTATTCAATATAATGTAAGCATGCGTCATACGTATGGGAATATAATTCGGTAGTACATGTGAATACTAGCTTTAAGTAGTTATGAAAATGTATTCCAAATGTTCCGTAAACGAAGTGAAATATAAAAGGTATTTTTTTTCCGAATGTTGGTACTTTCATTATCAGTTGAAATCATTAACGTATACTACAGTGTCATTTATTAGGCAGCTCCTGTGTTAGATTAAATACTTCCAACTTCGATAGGACTGCATTTAAGATATGTTTGTAGTAGTTAACTTTGGCATATATATACGTGTGTGTGCTCGATCGATCATTCGAGTTCTCAAAGGGTTAAAACAGTCCAGTGACTGCCATATATAGCCACGATTGACGACCTAATACGACTAAGTCGTATAAATATACAAGAATTAACTTCGCTATCAATATAAAGAGCTTAGCATTTCAACTGACTGTCATACTTTCTGTGTATATAACACACACGGGGACACCTTATGTTATGCATGAGGACATTTATGTATGTGCTGGTTTTATGAATATTTAATGAAGAATGGTGAACTGATGGGAATTGTTTTAATTCTACAACGGTAAATCCGATAAAGTAGACACATGCGGTGGAAACATAATTTTAAGAAATACTCATAATTGAGTCAATTTTGGCAATATAAACATATAGCTTTTAGTATTATCATACGCGCAATATCATGACATGTTATTGCGATTTTACACGAAAGATTTGCAAATGGCATCCAACATTAGCAACAACATGATGTTGTTACCACTGTTCGACGCCATTTGGAAAGTTAATAAGCTTTTTCGGCGACACCCACACTTCCAGTAATATACACGTATTACTCATTTAAACATGATGTGGTACTAATTTTATTGTTTTTGGTTATTCATTTGTGATGAATTGCGTGAGTTCCGTATCAAGTTAATTTCCTTCGGGATTGGTTCTTTTCTGCGTATGTAGATTTGAACATAATATGTACATGACTAATATCTGCCCACATATAACAAGATCGTACCTAATATGAGATCAGCCAAACAATTTCGTACCTACGAAGATGTACAATTTTTCATGAAAGGATTTGTACAAACTGTGGAATTTTATGTAAATGACGTCAAGAGTTATCGAAATATTCATAGCCAATGAGGAATTCCATTACGCATTTGCTCAGAACATTTCGAAAACATTCGACGTCATTTACGAACAATATCGTAAATTGTGTAACTATTTTAAATGAGATAATTGCGCCTCTCCGAGGTACAGCATATGTATGTTATTATTTTCTTTCCAGCTATACTGCCAAGCTAAGTCTACTGCCAGATGCTCAACAGTCCAAGTGAGAAGGGAACAGAACGTTACCTCATCGTGTAAACTACACGAGTAGACGTACATGTCTCCGGCTGATCACGGTGACCAGGAATACTTGTTATCGCGACATTATGTGTCCATGCTGCACTCTCTGAATGGATGACAAAGAGTTGATTGCAGATATGAAAAGCCGAATCTGTAGAGTGTTTCATCGACAGTCGAGTATAATGTCAAACACGGCGAAAAGACGAAAGCTCGTCCTTCATTTTGATGTAAATAAGACCATAGTGCCCTTGGACTCTGCCACCGGAGAGAGTGTGGAAGACGCTCTAAACGTCTATCTGTCCGGCTTGGTGTGGGGCAAGGATAAAGGCGGACAATGGGAGTGTTCCAAAGACGAACTCTCTGACTCCCCGCTGGAACGAGATTCCGTGAGTTTCTATAAATTTGAAGAGAGACGCTTGCTGCCTCACGTGACTGAAGACCGGGCGTTGTTTCGTTGTCACATCAAGACATTCACGGATAAGCCGGAAGGCTCTAATTTCAAGCCATATTTAAATTCTCTACTACAAAGTCTGAAATGGAGATACCCATACGAGGAAAACGTTCACAAACACTTGACTATACAGGGGACGAATTCCTCTAGATATCATTTCATCCTGCCATCTTTCTTCCAACTGTTGAAGTACTTGGTGAACGATAGCAGGGAGTTTGCAATAGTCTTCCGGACATTTGGCTCCGATGCTGAAAGTGTTCTCAACAGCATTCGGACCTCCCTGTGCGGTGCTATGCCTTGTTGCCAGAATATTAAAAACATTGCTCAAAATGTTTCGGAAAGTGTTCTTACTCTCCACAGAAACACAAACTCGCCGACGTATTCCATACACCCGGAAGTTGAAAATGTAACCGGAATTACTTCCAGATCTGACAACGAAATGTACGAGTTCCTTTCAAGCGCTACCGGAATTTGCGCGATCCACGATGACGTACAAATGTGGTGTGAAAATAATTTTCATCCATCGCGGGGGAAACCGTTTTGGATAAATCTGGACGACGCAGATACGCAGCATATATTTTTTGACGACAACATTAGACCAGGAATGGACGATAGTATAGTTGACATGCGTGTACGGACAGGCACGGAAATTGCCGAAGGTTACCGAACGGTGTGTCGGGCGGAGGAATATCAGTTTGTGAACACAAATTTAGTTCCGGTAAACTTTTCCGAAGCAGTTTTAGACGAGGATTATTTTGTTAAAAAAGTGGAAACTTGTGAAGACGGATATTTTACTTTACAGCAGCAATTTGCAGATAAATACACTTAACGGAAGCTTACGGTGGTACAAACATCAACGATCTAGTCAATACATATTGATCATTCTTATTTAGTTATTTCCATTACATATTTTCTGTAAATATTCAGTTCTGATTCTGGGATTCCGCTCCCAGGTGAAATATACGATTCGACCTTGTGAACCTGACCTAAAATGACCTTTGCTGTTGACATGCCATTAAAACACAATAAATAAAATAAATAAATAAATACTACACATCGTTGAGCAGAATACCGTTGAAAGACATATATTCCGAAGATGCATCGGGAGTTATTTATTTTCAAGCGGAGATAATCTTCAATGGCAGTATTTATAGAATATTCTGGACCTTTATGTTTGTCCTTGGTTTTGAATGGTCTTCACAGCATGGAATAAATACCAACATTCAAGCATGCTAGTTTTCCTTTGTTCTTCGTACATGTAGATATCCATACTTATTATAGGAATTAATGGCCTTTTTGTCAAATTTATCGGGGTATAAACTTGGAAAAGTCGCGGGAATACTGGACGAAGGCGACTTTTCCAAGTTTATATCCCGATAAATTCAACAAACAGCCATTAAGTCCTTATAATTCCAGCATTTGAAATAAATTAATGAAGAAAATGTGTTTTTCTTAAGAATTATTTTAACTGCGCCTCACGGTTACGGAAAGTAGTTCGGCGTGGGAGTTTACTGGGATATACATTTTGAACAGAGACTTGCTACGGGCGAATCAAATGTTAGGGAATTGTGTAAATATTTTTGTGCTTGAATCATAGGTTGCATAACTTTAGTTCTACATGTACCAGCAATTGATAAATGTCACGTTTATTTGTTTTTGATGTTGTTGTGAAATGATCATAATATATCACATTTAGAAAGAATTTTCAATTATAGTAAAATTGCTCAAATAAATTAGTAACCATCGATTGATAAACATGGTTATAATACTGAAAAATAATTAGCGTTGAAAACGCAAGTTATTTTTCAGTATTAGAAGCATATTTCTTGACATTTCAACATATTTTTTACAAGCAATTTATATGTGCAATTGGGTTCAGAAATACGATACAAATCTACAAAATTAATGATTACGCTCTTTTTCCATTTCTGTTTAATCCCTTTCTATGCATAGCTGAGTGCCTTTAATGACTGAGTGCCTTTAATGACTTTAATGACTGAGTGCCTTTAATGACTTTAATGACTGAGTGCCTTTAATGACTTTAATGACTGAGTGCCTTTAATGACTTTAATGACTGTGCAACCTTCCATAACCGGGCGATGAAAACATGTGGCGCCGTTTTGTTATTATTCATTAGTCTTGTATATCACTAACTCGTTGTTTATATCCATTCTTTGAAATTTGATGTCCAGTAATTTATTTTATTTACAATTTATGAATAGCCATCAATATAATTATGAATTTCCAAAATAGTATCCAGGGCTCCAGATAAGGAATTAGTAATTGAGTATTGTCACTCCATCATTTCTGAAGCAATTGGGTATTTCAAAAATTTAATTGGGTAAAATAGAATCACACTACTGTTTACACATCAGCAGACCGCACTTATTGAATAGTTTGCTTCTAAATGAAAACACATCTTGGTCTCCTTGGAGACAATTCTAATGAAATACCAAAATGTGTTTTCATGGAAAAATAAGAAAATATGCTATAGTTGTGGTCTGTTAATTGTTTTCTGTAGCATGATAAAGATACCACAAATTTTTCATTGCTTTTTGATACTCAGTACTTCTGATTTCAATTGGGTTTTTGGCAATTTTAATTGGGTATTTACGCAAATACGCAGCTTATCTGGAGCTCTTGTGTAGTATTTATTCAGTGAATGGTTTGGAGTTACGTGATATGTCTCTGATTCTGTATGTCTGGATATTCATAATTCCAGTATGGAAACAACATCAAATTATGAATAACCAAACATACTGAATAAATAATACACCGCCCCATCAGATAATACTTATTAATACTTATTATATCACTCATGCTGCAGCTATGAGAATGGTATCAATGGCATGTGATCTCAGGCAAGGTTCTGGGGGCCATCTTCACTTGGGTGCATGATCACGTGGTTACAACAACAACAATTACTGGTACGTATTATTTTATATTGTCCTTAATATGCAACGGATTTTGATGATTTTGATGAAATATGGCGCAGCAAACGCGTCCTCATGAGCTGTATTTGGTGGTCTCGGGACGTCGGCACACACTTATGTTATTTTTGCGAAGAATCGATTTCCGTGTCAGTATGATATTGATATTTCATCAAAATCCGTTACATAATAAGGACAATATAAAAGAATACGTACCTTGAATCCGAGGCGAAGTTTCAGTAATTGTTGTTGTTGTAACCACGTGATCATGCACCTTGTGTACTTCATCTCATCAAAATTGGTCTAATAATGATTTCACAAGAAACGAGGCTGTGCCGACTTTCTTATGAAATCGGTCAACGAGTTTAATAAATCTTATATTGAATCATAGTGAATGTTAGCATCTATTTATTGCATAAAATATACTTTCACAGTGCAATAACATGGTGTAATAATTCCAGCACAAACATATTTACACAATTCCCTAACATTTGATTGGCTCGTAGCAAGTCTCTGTCCAGTCTTCGTCCAGTATTCCCGCGACTTTTCCAAGTTTATACCCCGATAAATTCCACAAAAAGGCCATTCATTCCTATATTAAATCATGAAACACTAGTGTAATACATATTCAAATGAGTCCGTAACAGAAACACACTAGGTGGTGATTACGGCTTCAATACAGTGTGCTGTACATATACAATACACATACTCGACCATTTGTGTTGATTTATTAAACTCGTTGACTGACTTCATCAGAAACGATGAAGTCAGTAAACGAGTTTGATAAATATCATATTAAATAATCACTCGTGTAAGCTCCTCTGTATTAGCGGTGATTCCTCTCGATTGTATGTAGGGTAATTAAAATGCCAATTTGAATAAATTTACTGTACCCATTTTCTGTCCACTTATAATATTATTACCGATATATTGTGTCCCAGTTTATCGGATTTCCAAGTACATTGTCAGTATTATCCAATAATAGACAACTCGTGAACAAATAAAAACAAAGTTAGTTGAGTTGTATCCCATACCCCAAAATAGTAAAAATTCACGAATTGCTGAATTTCTCCCGGTTTTAGCAATTATTGTGCATGGGCGAACTTTAAACCCTGGATCCAGGTCTCGTTTAGAGGCTTTATGCACCTGGGGGCCGTTTCACTAAACTTAGTACGACTAAAATGTTCGTAAGTGCAACATTATGATATTCTATAAATCTCACGTTAACAATGTTTTCTTGTAAACAATGCTCAATAAATGTAAATACATACATACATACATGCATACATACATACATACATACATACATACATACATACATACATATACATACATTGAAATTAACAGGCGATCCTAAATTTGCACTTCATTTTAGTCGTACGAACTTTAGTGAAACGGGCCCCAAGTGCACAATAATTACTCAAACTCGGGTTAAAAAAAAACTGATTGCGATCTCGATTGGTGGTTATTCTTGAAACCCTGGTTTGAATTATTATGCCATACTCGTGCATCGGTGAAGAGTTTTGACACCTGCCTTAAAGGTACATACCGACTCAGGAGGCACAAACTGTTCTTTATATCAGAGACATCATCGGAGACATTTTCTGGCAATTCATTCACAATTACCCACGTATTGATTGGCATTATTATACATTTTATATCAGACTTAAATTTCCACACTGATATCATGGGCGATAACCGTGTTTCCATAAAATGTTAACGGCTATTGCTGTTTATAATCTGTATTTATTGTTTGATGTGCAATGATCATACATGTACTTTATAATCTGTCACAAATTTTATTTTTCAGGCGATGCACTTAATTAGTATAAATAATTAAAAAAATATCATGCCTCATTTGCATATGAAAATAGCTCGATACCACCGTGCGTCACTATCAGTAAAATCATTATTTCTAAATGAATATATCTGTATAGAATGCACTCGTAATTTTTAAAACTGGTGGAATATTGACACAATTACACACTTATTTAATTCCTATAAAGAACACGTTGTGCCTACTGAGTGGGCATGTACCTTTAACTAATTAAATATCGTATCACTGAACGTCGATGTGTTAGGTATTTACGGTGCCTGTCAGCTATAAACATAACATGCACTAGAGCATTTACGAACAACAATTTCGAACAAAACATTAGAATACAGCTGCTTCAATACTTTAGGGTGGACGGGAAACGGGTACGGGAGGAATATGGGTCTCCTACCACTAGTGTAAATAAGAAATGTAATACACTACCTGTATTATACGGAGCCCCGCAGGGGACGTACAATTCTTGTTTTATTAATTCGTTCCCACGAAATAACAATTCGTTCCCTCAATTTAACAATTCGTTCTCACGAATTAACAATTAGTTCCCTCAATTTAACAATTCGTTCCCACGGGAACGAATTGTTAATTCGTGGGAACGAATTGTTATATCGTGGGAACGAATTGTTAAATTGAGGGAACGAATTGTCATTTCGTGGGAACGAATTGTTAATTCGAGGGAACGAATTGTTATATAGTGGGAACGAATTGTTAATTCGAGGGAACGAATTGCTAAATTGAGGGAACGAATTGTCATTTCGTGGGAACCTATTAATAATAATAAGAAAAACATGTCCCCTGCGAGACTCCGTAGTATTACACTATGAAAAGCCCAGTTCATGGAAAAACGGTATTTTTCAATATGCAAAATCCGATTAGATATTCAATAATGCTTGGACCTCTAAAACAAGCGGTTTGTGGTTGTGACTAGATAAATGGGGCTTATGGGATTTTCGACCAGTGGAACTCCTGATCAATGCCTTGGTCACATATGATGCTGCCGCCGTACGGTTCTGCGGTCTGCGGTTTGTAGATGCGATTTTTACAAATCGTACGGCTTTGCGGGCTGCGGTAGCAGTGTTCACAAATGTTACGGCGACCGCACGGCAATCATACAAGTCATGAGATCAAATTCCGTGAGGTGACCGCAAGGCGCCCTCACGGTTGTTGCGGCCGCCGCAAGGGCGATGTGAAACCGCCGCAAGGGCGCCGTGAGGTTGCCGTACGATGTTCTAAATATCGTACGGCGGCCGTGCAGTGATTTTAGGGCTGCCGTACGATTTTCTAGGCACCCAAGACAGGGTAAAAACCGTACGGTGACCTTGCGATGCTACATGCGGCGGGGTTGCGGCCTACGGCTTTGCGGTTTCCGAAAACAAGTTTAATGTCAAGTTAAAAAAAATCGTAAGCCCTTGCGGCGAGCAAAAAACCTTGAGATCGCAGTACGGTTAGATTATTCTACCGTGCGGCCACCGTACGGTTATGGGAATTTGGGGGCTTACGGTCGCCGCAAACACGCCGCAAGCCATTTGTGACCGAGGCACAAATAGGACACTCCTGTATCCTGATAACGATCTATACTACTTGTTAGAAGCATGACTGATGTAACATTGATGGAATGGCGAACAGGGCAGATTCTGATCAGACTGCGGATGCACAGGCTGATCTGGAGCTACACAGGTCGCACAACATAAAGCCCCATTTCTCCAGTCACAGTCACATTTACGACCCGTCGATGGGACGGGGACCAGTTGGATGAAAATTGCGAAAGTTTTGTGTTTGAATTTTTGCAGCAATAACTGCATAACATAAACAAAATACATTTTTTTTAAAATAAAAAAATGGAAATTCAGAAAATGCAAACATTAAAATGTTGTAATTTCCACCCAACATGTTACCTTTTCCTACACGGGTCATACGTAAGTTACAGATAGTGGATATCATGGTTCATTTTTCTTCGAACAACTTCTGGGTCATCATTGAATTGGCGGAATTGTACGGACCTCGATTGTACGTTTCTTCTGAATTTAGACTACTGTCTTTTCCACGTTTTGCTGCCGACGAACTTTTGGCCATAAAAGCATTAACTATAAAAAATTTAAATGTAAATACTTTTTTATAAATAACAAAAATGTCACCCTTCCCAATGTTTTTAGTTGATGAAATTCCATCACATATTAATTTTATTGCGAAAAAACGATTTTCCTATGGGAATTTACAATGGGGGCTAAAATAGATTTTTTTAAATAATTTTGGAATTTGTGGACCAATTTTCAAAATATAACTTTTGTTTTCTTAGTCACACCATTTCCAAGCTATCGTGCCAGGTTTCGGAGTCAATTTCCATTTTTTCTTTTTTTCCACCCTCCTGGTCGGTCTCCAGCTCCTGTTTGCCCCAAGTCAAATTCCCATAGGGAACTCTTTTATTTTTCGCAATAAAATCAATATTTGATGATGTAATTTCATCAAAAAAAAAGAAGAAATGGGGATAGAGAAAAGTACTTACATTTAAATGAAAGGTCAGCGGGTGTAATTGGGACTACAATTGTTTAGCCTGTGGCACCATCCGCACAGGCCGATCTGATCGTTATCACTAAGCTAATCCCCTCGCTGGCAGCCTTGATAATAAAAAAGAAAAACAATACATTTTTGCCTTACAAACAAGGTGAACATAAGTCCTCGGTGACCTTGACATTGGACGGTCGGACGTGGGTCGTGTGCAAAACAAAGCACCATCCCTAGATGTGCGTATCTGGCCAATGTATGATACGATTATTTGCTGGGCTGTTGCGTGTTGACGTGTTCTCATCGTAATTTAAGCAGACCCATGTTTAGAATACCACAGTAAACGCAACAGCCCAAAGTTTTATTCCTTAAATGTGGCTGTGACTGTAGAAATTGGAGTTTATGGGTTTTGCGACCAGTGTAGATCCAGATCAGTCCGTGCATCCGCATAATCACATAAGCCCCATTTTGCCAGTCACATCCACACATATACACGTTTTGCTGCACGGTTAGCATATTGTCTACAAGTGTTGGAACGTGTACACCCAGTGGCGGATTCAGGGCCCCTCTTTCAGGATTCCAGATTTTTTTTGCAAATGAGAAGCTGTCTGATTCTGTAAAGAAATAGCAAGCACTGTCAAATAATGGTGATATTATCAGATCAAGGTTTAGTTGCGAAGAGTTACGGTTCGCAACTAATCAAGGTCTAGATGTTATAGAAAGCCTGTTCACAATGTGCCTTATCACATGAGCAGTATGTACTGAAAAGTATTCGTTCAAATAATTTCGACTGCCCCCCGCGGGCCCCTACGGCGGAATCCTGGATCCGCCACTGTACACCTGTGTAATTGACATGCGATATCATCAGTGTTTCACATTTAGTTTAATTGTATAACCTGCCTAGAAGCATGTTTGTTAAATTGTAATTATAGTCATGACTGGGTTGTCTTAGCCACGTAAGCGTGTGTATGTCGCAAATTAACAAATTCTCTTGTCAATTGTCAATACATATATACAAAGAAATGTGGATTGGACTGCGTACGTGCATGTGAAACTAGCGGTTTGTTGCTTGAAGACTGGAATTTATAGGTAAGATAAGTTCGTTGTTTGTACACTTGTATTTATAACATCTACCTGCAATTTACTGTCTGTTTCACGAAAGCTGCCCGAATTTTACGGCTATATAGACAATTCAAAAACAATATTTTTTTTGATAATATTAAATTAAAGGAAAATTTAAGAATGAGCCTTCTTTTTATTTCGTGAAATTCGGTCAAATATTGATTTTGTTACGAAAAATTGATTTCTGTATGGGGGAAAAAGAGGTAAAGAAGTGTGGGAGGAGTCAAAAAACTAAAAAATTTGGAAATTGACTCCGAAACCTGGCTAGATAGCTTGGATATGATCTAACTAAGAAAACAAAAGCTAAATTTTAAAAATCGGTCCAGTATTTCTGAAATTCAAAAAAATTTCCCCATGTTAAATCCCCATAGACATCTTCACTCCGTGAAGATGTCTATGGGGATTTAATATGGGGAAATTTTGTTTTCGCAATAAAATCAATATTTGACCAAATTTCATGAAATAAAAAGAAAGCTCATTCTTAATTTTTCCTTTAATTTAATATTATCAAAAGAAATCTTGTTTTTGAATTGTTTATATAGCCGTAAAACTTGGGCAGCTTTCGTGAAACAGACAGTAGGTCATAATACATTGAAGCTGTTTCTTTTATAAGAAACAGCTTCAATGTATTATGACCTAAATACGTGCTGATTCCAACTGTTATTTCCTGTAAAATAATAATTTGCCTGAAACAGCAATCACACAGCCGTGCACTCACCCGACTAATTGTTTTATGTAATGTTGTTTAACGGCCTGTCAACAGCTCATGCCATTTGGGCCGGCACACTCATTGAAACAGCAATCACACAGCCGTGCAATCACCCGACTAATTGTTTTATGTAATGTTGTTTAACGGCCTGTCAACAGCTCATGCCATTTGGACCGGCACACTCATGTAGCCTGATAACGAGATATAAAGCTTGTTTAGAAGCACAACGGGTGTTTCATTGATGGAAAGGCGAAATATCACGTCATCAAATGATACTTTTTATGCTAATTTATTATTTGTATCATTCTTTTACTACATGAGCTTGTAGTGTTTGCTGTTATGTAGTCTTGCATTGATTGCTACAATTCGTTTTTTTAACATCTTTAGACCACATAGAACGAAACTGTGGTTGGTTCCGTTTTGTTCGACAATTCCTATGGTCGCCATCTAGAATTTCAAAATGGCTGCCCTGAAATGCTATATTCATTCTATATACACTGCTAATATAGGTAAAATGTTGATTTGTGTGTGTGGAATTATTCATCTTTTGAACATACATAAACAGCCTGTGTAATTTTAATTTTTAATAAACGCCATGGCCGCCATCTTCGATTTAAAAATGGCCGCTCGGAAATAACACAATATTGTATTGATCATATCCACATTGCTAATGCAGCCATCTGCATACTTCAAATAAATAAACTGGGGTTGGTTCCAATTTTCCGATAGCTGGGATGACGGACATTTTATTTTCAAAATGGCCGCTATGTCAATATTATTTCTTGTGTGTTCACTAAAAATTGTCGTTGAAAACGTTAGGTTGTGTTGATTTTTTTGGCTACATTTTTGGAACCAATGTTATTTGTATTATCTACAGAAGATAAGTAAATAAAGCATGGGTTGGTTCCATATTTTCTGAATATTTCAAAATGGCTGCCGCGAGAATCGTACGCTTATTATATAATCATGGATAAAGCATTTATACTGCTGCTTTTCTTGACTCTAATCATACTGTATATGAAAGGGAATTGATGGAGTATGTCAATGTCTAAGCACTGTTTTATGTCCGACATGTTGGATATCAATATGGCCGCTGTATGTATGCAGGAATGTCTTAATTACGGATACTGAATTCTCAGCGCTTAGTTCACTCACCATCTGCATTAGAGTTTTCGGTCTCACTCAAGTTCCATGTGTTGGACATATCTTGACTGCACAAGGTATTAGGCCAGACCAAACATTAGTCTGTAGTCAAAGATCTGGACCCGCTGCGAAATCATGCGGAATTGGAAACACTCGTAGGCATCGTTAATTATTAGTCCAAATTTGCCCCAATCCCGCTAACATTACATACACGCCCCTTACACATATTACATGCCAATAATGTGTTTTTCTCATGAGATTAACCACATGTGATGACGATTTCCAAAAGGTAAAATACCTTATTACATAGAATCAAGCATTCTAAAGCTATGACTTTCCAAAACCAGTGACACTTCTGACGACACATCTAGTCATGATTAGGTTGTGTCTTGAAGGCAAGCCAATTGCTCATGTTTCCGAATCATTGACTCCCGCAGAAACTACTGTCTGTTTCACGAAAGCTGCCCAAATTTTACAGCCATATAAACAATGCAAAAACAATATTTGTTTCGAAAATATTAAATTAAAGGAAAATTTAAGAATGAGCATTCTTTTTATTTCGTGAAATTTGGTCCAATATTGATTTTATTGCGAAAAAAGCAATTTCCACATGTTAAATCCCCATAATGCCATATACATATTCACAGAGTGAAGATGTCTATGGGGATTTAACATGGGAATCTTTTCTAATTTCAGAAATAGTTGACCGATTTTCAAAACTTAACTTTTGTTTTCTTAGTTAGATAATGTCCAAGCTATCTAGCTAACTTTCAGAACCAATTTCCAAAATTGTTCGTGTTTCGACTCCTCCTCCAGGTTCTCCACCTCTTGTTTCTCCATGTTAGATTCCCATAGAGAACTCATTTTTCGTAATACAATCAATATTGGACCAAATTTCACGAAATAAAAAGTAGGCTCATTCTTAAAGTTTGCTGTAATTTAATATTATCGAAACAAATATTGTTTTTGCATTGTTTATATGGCCGTAAAATTTGGGCAGGTTTCGTGAAACAGACAGTAGATACGCCAGTGTAGGCATTCTATTTGGCATGAACCGGTTTCATCATTATGTGTACGGACACACTGTTCAAGTGGACCCGGATAACATGTTTCTCCACACATTATACAGCAGCTGAAGCAATATGAAGCAATATGACATGTCAGTGAAACGTGTTTCTGGAAAAAGCATAGCAGTTGCTGATACGCTATCCCGCAAGTCAGTACCAGACACATATCTCAACCGTATTAATTCGCATAATTCAAATTGATTCTGCTCCATGAAATTGAGGCATTTTGGAATTACAGAGATGACCTGACAATACCAGATGCTGTCATACGGCTCATAATTCCAACTGCATTCAGAAATATGGGTAGATATCACTAAAATGGGAGAAATGTGAGCAATTGAACATAAAAACCCAAACGCCAAAGAGACTTTGATACCACATGACGTACCAGGCCACCCATGGAAAACTGTTGCTACAGACCTTTTCACTGAAAGCTACAATACTTTCTGGCAACTGTTGACTATTACAGCCGTATCTTCTGGGTTAGCTGAACGAATGTTAGGAATTTTCAGAAAAACAAAAGCTGTAGGTACAGGCCCATATTTGGGTATACTCACCTAACTGGTATATAATGGTAACCAGCACAGTTATTGATGGCACGGTGGCTCTCGGTTCAATTTGCATGCCACTTGTGAGCATCTATTGCCGGAAACTGTTTCTGTTCGTGACAAACTTAGATCCAATCACCAACAGAACAAGAAACGCCATGATAAGAACGCAGTAGCTTTAAAATAAAAAAGCTAATCACTGGTGACACTGTTAGACTACAGGAAGAGAAAACAAACACTGAACATCAGCAGTTGAAGTCCGCAAACGCAATGTCTGATCATATATTGTAGAGACGGCAGATGGCGCATCATATTGTCGTAAAAGACGCTTTCTCACGAAAACAAGGGAGAATACCGTTATTGCGTTTGCAATGCAATATACAAGACATTGATGTAAAGTTTATTAGACTTTACATGTATGATTTGTCATATTCTATACCTCTTATCTTAAGAAAAACATACGTGCCGATCATTTGAAGGAACATAAAAATGTCACACCAATACTAAAATGTGAAATACATATAACTCTTTGAAGTAGCGATACATATGACATAGATTTTCAGCGGTCATTTTGTTGAAGATCTCAACAGGCTGCTGCGTTCAAATAATTATGAGCATATTCAGAAAGAACATACCAATTTAAGCATTAAACATTTACAATAAATATTAAATGGCAACAAAATGGCCGCCATCTTAAAGTATATTTAAAGTATATTTACATCATTCTATCAACACGACACAGAATGACTTTGACGTGAAATATAAATTTCAATGGCGGCCATTTTGAATTTCAAACGGCGCATACCAAAATGGAACTGACTCCAGTTTTGATTTATGTCGTTTATTGATATGTATTCAAGCAAAAGCACACGTGCCGATAAAAATATCATAAAGAAAGAACAATCAATGTAGCAACATTTTTCATAGACCTCAAACAACGACATAACAATATACTATATTTATTTATGATAAAATCAAATTAAATCAAAGTACTGAAAGTACTGAAACTAGGTTATCTCCATCAATAAGTATTATTTATTTATATAATGATGTTTAATGACTTATTATCGGCTAAAGTCATTTCCGTTAACATGGTCAACTCCCATACTGTAGGGAAGAAGGAAAATCCCAAAATCAGAACAGAATATTTACAGACCAAAATATACAGTCAGTGTACGTGGCTTCACACACTTTACATACATTTTGATAATTATCAGAAACAACTATACAAATAAAGTTCGCCTTTGTTTGTATTTTGACAGCTATGACACTCAACATCAGAAATATGTGTGTCACATGTTCAAATGAGCTTAAGGATGTGCCATTGTTGTCGTACTACGTGAACCAATTTGAAAACACATGGAAGTGTACATGATCTAACTTATATAATCTAACAATTCAAATTGATGTTGATAATATTAACTAAACAATTATGAAGACACCCACACTGGTGATGTCTGACACTTTGCTGCATCAACAGATTCAATTTACTATTCAAACATGTCCCAGTGTATGAAAAATAACAAATAGTATTGACAAAACACCCACACCATCGCACCGACGACAATAAACCAACATTACTATCCTACTATATGTGCCTGGGAAAGAATATGAGCCGACAAAGCAGCGGCTGAACCTAAAAAGCAGCTGTTCCTCAATACACAGCATCTGTGTGTCAGGTTTTGGTGTGTGTCCGGCCAAAGGTTGAAGTGACGGGCAATGGTTTATACATCATACATATACATACAATTAATATACAAAAAAGCATCAATAAGTGATACAAAGTCTTTACTCCCTCCTATACACATTCATGTGTTATAAGATGGAGTAAAACATGTTAGCTTATTTTTTCTCACTTATTGATGCTTTTAGGTATATTTAATGTATGTATATACCTTGGTTCGTTACTCCAATGGGTGTGTCCGGCTCTGTTCATAGATCATCAGGCAATATAGAATCAATGTACTGTATATAATCTCGAACCTAAACAGTAATACCAGATTATTTTTTATTTGAATATATTGGAAGATAAATCCTTAATTATTGTTTGTCAAAACTATTTACAACAACTTTTAATAACAAATACAAAAAATAAGACACACACATCGCCCTATTTTCCAAAAAAATCGGATGTTATTCCATAAATGAACCTTGTATGGCCTCACAAGTCGCCATACTGGCCGCGAGGTATCCTTCCACTAAACTGGTGTGATACCTCTGGTGACAGTTCAGTTAACTATTATTTAATGGGACAGTAGGACAAAACATTGACATGTAAATATATAATTAAATAATTCAGATCGTGTGCTTTATTCTTCAGTTTACATATGCTAATTCAGTAAAATTCAGCAATGAAACATTACAAATTCGACACTCATAATGGTAGTTTTAAATGTAGAAATAGTTGCCATTCCATCTCTACGACTGCTATACTACGTAGCTAACCTAGTAAAAATGTAAAAAAAATAAAAATTAGCATTCCATGGTGTTTTCTGCCTGTCATCAGTCAATAAAATACTTTGTTTTGGCCTGTATACAGTCAACAGTAGTTACATGTATTTGTTATTTAGTGTTGCAGGCGGTAGTGACGACTGGCCATGCAAAACCAGAGCGCGCTACACCGTAACAAGCAGATGTGAGTATAGCCCATATTATTGCACAAAAACTGGCTTTGGCAGAGATATAAATAGGCAATGCATGTACCTAGGGGCCGTTTCACTAAACTTCATACGACTAAAATGTTCGTAAGCACAAATTTAGGATCGTCTGTGAATTTCAATTGATGGATTTACATTTATTGAACATAACATGTCCACCATACCAGTTATCAGAAAAAGTGGAACCAACCCCAGTTTTATTATTTGAAGTATGTAGATGGCATAGCCGGACAAAATAAATTCTATCTGCATTATAAATGTAGATATGAATATTACAATATATTGTATACGATTTCAGGGCGGTCTTTTTTAAACCTAAGATGGCTGCCATGTGGGTTGTTAAGAATGAAAATAACACTGGTGTTGTTGTTTGTGGTCAAACAATTATTATCACCAAAAAACGAATCAATATTCTACCTGTATTAGAAGTGTACATATAATGAATATAGCATTTCAGGGCGGCCATTTTGAAATCCAAGATGGCGGCCAAAGGAATTATCGAAGAAAAAAAAATGGAACCAACCCAAGTTTTGTTCTTCGTGCTCTAAAGATGACAAAAAACATTGGTTACAAGAAAAAGAAGAAGCAAAACTACATAACAGTATACACTAAACTCAGTAAGCTCGTTTTAGAAATTTTATATTAAGTCATCACTCTTGTAAGCTCTATTTATTAAACTCGTTGAACCCGTGAGTGGGCCGGTAATTTCACATACGAACTCATCTACTCAATTTAAACAAAAAATCATATTAGTGTTGACTGTGCCTTGTTCAAAGACTGCTTCGTATAAAATAACTGTTATATTGTTTTGTTAGACAATTTACACTAATTTTTATATAGCAGTGCGGAATTTGACATAACTATAGGCATATGCAGCTTATGTTCAATAAATGTAAATCCAGTAATTGTTTACTAGAAAACAGTGTAAATGTGAAATTACAGACTATCATATAATGTTTACACTTACGAACATTTTAGTCGTACGAAGTTTAGTGAAACGGTTCCGAGGCTAGTTTCTTCTGATATCAAGTTTATCAGGCAAGGCTAGGAAACGAGTAGGAATTCCAAGGCTCGCCGAGGAATTCCTACAGTTTCCGAGCCGAGCCTGATAAACTTAATATAAAAACACAGTCCGGGTATTATATGTATCAGGTAACGTTTTATGCTAGCCGATGATCAAATATAACATGACCTTCGTTGAAAGACTTGTTTACGTTGCGTCATTAGTACACGGACGTCATCCGGTAACGTCACGTGACGCTTTTTTATCAATAATCTCTTATGAAATCGGTAAACTTATTAAATAAACATCATAGCTAACCATCACTTATGTAAGATCCTATATATATTCAATTGTTAACATATTCCATGACAAGCTCGGCATAGCCTCGTTTCGTATGAAATCAGTGAACTTGTTTAATAAATATAAATGTAACATTGAATCACCGCGCATGTAAATTCCTCTATTATTAAACTTGTTTACTGATTTCATAGGAGACTCGGCGTATCATGTGTTGTTATGAAATCAGTAAACTCGTTTAATAAATGTCACATTACATCATTTGGCATGCGTATAAGTTATTCTATTTATATATGTGTTGACTGATTTCTTAAGACACTCGGCATGGCCTCATTTCGTATGAAACCAGTAAACTCGTTTTATAAATTTTATATTAAGTCATCACTCTTGTAAGCTATATTTATTAAACTCGTTGAACCCGTGAATGGGCCGGTAATTTCACATACGAACTCATCTACTCGATTTAAAATTGTTATGTTCAGTGCGGAATAACTATATGCCTACTATACCTTTAAATGTAAGTTATCACATTGTTTGTATTGGGCAAATAAATGCATTAACTATTAACACACTGAAAACGTACATTGTCTATTTAAAAAATGTTCCTTAATAAAATAAAAATGGGTGTTCCCGAAGACTCATAATTATTTATACATGTGAATAAATGTCTATATTAGTAATTCGCGCCAAATTTGCGCCAAATCGTACCTACGCGACACGTGACGGTCGCTCTATTTACCCACCGAGGTAATATTAACTGATTGTATGTATATGTGGTTCATCAACAATGAATGGAACAATATACAGCGCTGCAGTGGGCCGTTTCGCTAAACTTCGTACGACTAACATTTTCGTAAGTGCTAATTAGGATCGTCTGCAAATTTCAATTGATGGATTTACATTTATTGTGCATATGATGCAGCCTATGCTCAATAAATGTAAATCCAATTATTGTTTACAAGAAAACATTGTTAATGTGAAATTTACAGACTATCATAATTTTGCACTTACGAACATTTTAGTCGTACGAAGTTAGTGAAAAGGCCACCTGTTACATAACCTGTTTGCATTCCGTGCTCTTGCGTAATAATAAATGCACAGTTTCACTATCTATATATTTTGAGTGATGAACCTTATGTAAACTGTCCCAAGCTCACCGACTAGTATAAGAAAATGCAGTTTTGGCGGCCATTTTTTAAAATGGTTGGGTCTAGTAACTGTTATCACTTTTCCTGACGTTCAAAAGTATCACAGGCACATACAAGTATACTTCATTGTGTCCCACTAAACGACGTATGTGAAAAAGGCCATTTTGAAAATATTACCGCAATGCAACTTACTTTACTACTATTAAACCGTGGAATATCAATCAGTCTGGACATTTTAAATCAATCTTTGACTGCGGGGCACATCAGATAATGTAAAGTACAAGAGGTCAATGTCATGTTAATGGGGGCATGAGTGTGTTCGAAATGCTCACATGTATCAAATGTCCAATTATTTCGATCCGTCATATCATGTACTATTAAAGTTATACCGTGAGGACGAAACTTGTACACACTTTTTGACATTTCGGACGACGACGCCGACGACCACGACGACGGAAAAAGCGGCGACTATTGTCGCGACTTCTGCTAAAGCGGCTCTCACATATCATCCGGCGTCCGCACGATTTTTCTAATCGCATGAGTCGCCGGGGGATTTAGAGCCCGTGGACGAGTCGTGCGAATTTAATGTCTGCCACGTGTGCTCTCAAATATTAGCCGGCGTCCATGTGGCGCCCGTGGAACATTGGATCGCAGTGAAAACATACATTTTAAAACATACATTTTATTCACTCTAAGCCACATACGTGACACACGAGG